>JAWQFJ010026733.1:67500-97500 GCA_034096865.1 Theodoxus fluviatilis | reverse complement strand
TCTCTCTCTCTCTCTCTCTCTCTCTCTCTCTCTCTTTATTTCTCTCTCTCTGTCTGTCTCTCACTCTCTCTCTCTCTCTCTCTCTCTCTCTCTCTCTCTCTCTCTCTCTCTCTCTCTCTCTCTCTCTCTCCATTGTTTTGATTACATATTTTCTCTATTGCAAGTAGTTGGCAAATTTTGCATCTATTCAGCAGTAGAGGAAAATGTTTTACACATTTATGTAATTCAGTATCTTCATGATTTCCACAGACAGCGGTGGATTCTGCAATTAGCATGAATGACCCTGCTGTGATGGTGGACATTCTGAATGTTCTCAACACCAAAACGTAAGTTGCATGCTTTAGTTTGTATGGCTTGCTCTGGCCTGCTCTCCAGCCCTGTCATGTCTCTTTCTCAGTGTGTCTGTCTGTCTGTGTGTCTGTGTATCTGTGTGTCTGTCAGTGTATCTGTCTGTCTGTCTGTCTGTGTGTCTGTCTGTCTGTCTGTCTGTCTGTCTGTCTGCCTGCCTGCCTGTCTGTCTGTCTGCCTCTCTGCCTCTCTGTCTGTCTGTCTGTCTGTCTGTCTGTCTGTCTGTCCATCCGTCCGTCCGTCCGTCCGTCTGTCTGTCTGTCTGTCTGTCTGTCTGTCCGTCCGTCCGTCCGTCCGTCCGTCTGTCTGTCTGTCTGTCAGTCTGTCTGTCTGTGTGTCTGTCTGTCTGTCTGGGTGTCTGTGAGTGTCTGTCTGTCTGTCTCTGTCTATCTGTGTATCTGTCTGTCTGTCTGTCTCTCTGTCTGTCTGCCTGCCCGCCTGTCTGTCTGTCTCTCTGTCTGTCTGTCCGTCTGTCTGTCTGTCCGCCTGTCTGTGTGTCCATCTGTCTTTTTTCGTGTGCATCCCTCTGCGCATCCCTATGCTTCCTCTCTATGGGTTGTAGATAAGGACAGACCCATTGCATTTCTTACTCCATTTAATAGGGACAAATAACCAGGGTAATACATTCTTGATGTTCTTATGCTCCCAGTGATTCAGATAGATAACAAACACCAGTGATTCAGGTAGACACTCAACCAACACCACGATTGAGGTGGACATTCAACCAAAACTAGCGATTAAGGTAGACAACCAACACCAGTGATTCAGGTAGACAGCCAACACCAGCGATTCAGGTAGACAACCAACACCAGCGATTCAGGTAGACAACCAACACCAGTGATTTAGGTAGACAACCAACACCAGTGATTCAGCTAGACAACCAACACCAGCGATTCAGGTAGACAACCAACACCAGCGATTCAGGTAGACAACCAACACCAGCGATTCAGGTAGACAACCAACACCAGCGATTCAGGTAGACAACCAACACCAGCGATTCAGGTAGACAACCAACACCAGCGATTCAGGTAGACACTCTGCCAACACCAGCGATTCAGGTAGACACTCTGCCAACACCAGCGATTCAGGTAGACACTCTGTCAACACCAGCGATTCAGGTAGACAACCAACACCAGCGATTCAGGTAGACACTCTGTCAACACCAGCGATTCAGGTAGATAACCAACACAAGTGATTCAGGTAGACACTCGACGAACATCAGCGATTCAGGTAGACAACCAACACCAGCGATTCAGGTAGATGCTTGACCAACACCAGCGATTCAGGTAGACATTGGCTGTACTAAGCCAGTTAACCCTCTGGACGCCATTAATTTTTAACGTTTTTTACTCCCTGCAGTCAGTTATTTTCTGGACATGCCCCAAAACCAACACCCCTCTTCTGTTTAAAAATATACAATTATTTTATTCTTTGCTATAGAGGCAACATTTTTGGAGGAAAGATGGAAAATTGAATGCTTTCTCTGATAGACCCACTGAAATTTATGTCCATGCAATACAATATGATAAGAAAAAAAAACAAAGACAACACAAATAAAAAACGGGTCGAGTGACAGGCTGCCACTGACTCACTCGAGAATAAATTCCCGCATCGCTTCTTTTCTTCGCCCTCACTTGACCAGCGTAGCGATTCGTTTCGTCGACCATCAAGTCAATGACTTCATCATTGAAATAGAGATGAAAAGCATCCGATTCTGATATGTCGTCGGGCACATGTTGAGGAGAGTCCATGGTCTGGGACTCCAGCAACCATGAGTGGTCATACGCAGACGGAATCTTGGACTGGGCTGGTTCAACTTCGATTTTGTCATCAGAGTCACTGTCTGTGGCAAACTCGACCAAATCTTCCTCTGTGAAGCCATGGAATTCTTCCGAGTCAGAATGGAACAATATTTCAAAGATTCACTCTTCATCAGAACATGGCTGTGTCCTGGTGCCAGAGTTGGTGAAGAAGCGTCTGATAGACAAAATAACTGACAATTCAGATATCACATCAGTTTTTCATTTCATAGAACACACCTATTGAGGGAGCTCCGGACCTCCCTCGGCCTCCCACCTTCGTGATTCTCTCGAGATTTTGGGCCAAACAAACATGCCCTAAGTAAGGCCGCTGACTACCCAATTACTGATGTTGCAAGAACATGAACATCAAAACTACGTAGGCTGTATAAATTATGTCCCTTCACTGTATACATGAATTATGTCCCTTGAATTGATCGAAATGAATCGAGGCCTCACATTTTCAACAAAATTCTCTACAGTTGAACAAGGGTTGCTTTTTGTCATTGAAAAAGTTCCCGTGCCATTCGATATTACACCATGGTGTGTTCTATCAAGTGAAAAACTGATGTGATATCTGAATCATCCGTTATTTTGTCTATCGGCAACTTCTTTATCGACTCTGGCACCAGGACGGAGCCATGTTGTTCCCCCTTGCGAGATGATTGGCCAATTTCTAGCTGTAGGAGCGCCTCACTCGCCCTCAACTAGCAATTCAGGGAGAATCGCGAGATTTGTGGCCAAACAAACGTGCCCTTAGCAAGCAAAGGCCAGATGTGCTGCTCCCCCTCCTCCTCCCTCTCTCTCTCTCCCCCTCTCTCTCTCTCTCCCCCTCTCTCTCTCTCCCCCCCTCTCTCTCTCTCTCTCTCTCTCTCTCTCTCTCTGTCTCTCTCTCTCTCTCTCTCTCTGTCTCTCTCTCTCTCTCTCTGTCTCTCTCTCTCTCTCTGTCTCTCTCTCTCTCTCTGTCTCTCTCTCTCTCTCTCTCTCTCTCTCTCTCTCTCTCTCTCTCTCTCTCTCTCTCTCTTCTCTCTCTGTCTCTCTCTCTCTCTCTGTCTCTCTCTCTCTCTCTCTCTCTCTCTGTGTCTCTCTGTCTGTCTCTCTCTCTGTCTGTCTCTCTCTCTTCTGTCTCTCTCTCTCTCTCTCTCTCTCTCTCTCTCTCTCTCTCTCTCTCTCTCTCTCTCTCTCTCTCTCTCTCTCTCTCTCTCTCGCACTCTCTCGCTCTCTCTCTCGCACTCTCTCGCTCTCTCTCTGTCTCTCTCTCTCTCTGTCTCTCTCTCTCTCTCTCTCTCTCTCTCTCTCTCTGTCTCTCTCTCTCTCTCTCTCTCTCTCTCTCTCTCTCTCTCTCTCTCTCTCGCACTCTCTCTCTCTCTCTCTCTCTCTCTCTCTCTCTCTCTCACTCTCTCTCTCTCTCACACACTCTCTCTCTCTCTCTCTCTCTCTCTCTCTCTCTCTCTCTCTCTCTCTCTCTCTCTCTCTCGCACTCTCGCACTCTCTCTCTCTCTCTCTCTCTCTCTCTCTCTCTCTCTCTCTCTCTCTCTCTCTCTCTCTCTCTCTCTCTCTCTCTCTCTCTCACTCTCTCTTCTCTCTCTTCTCTCTCTCAAGAGTCAATACTGTTATGAGTGGAAGAGCAAGCTTGTAGATGAATCAGAGGTGTGATTTACAAGGAAAGAATTGCAAACTGGAAGTGGAAGAATATAGTTTAGATAAGAACAGGGGCGCATTTGTTAGGCAAGTGGCTCGCCGTGAGGGCTAACCAAGGGCAAGGCGGAAGTCAGAGAGAACATGGCTGTGTCTGTACGTGTACAGTGTTTTGTTTTTGCAAACAAAGCCAATAAAATTCGGCAGTGTATATCCAGAAATAACCTTTATACCTACTCCTCAAAATATACTAATGAACACTCGAACAGCATATAGTTTCGTGTACGTACATTTTTTCCATTCTCGGACACTGAGAAGCACATTACAGGCACTGCCGTCTATTAGCAGCAATCCAATTTTTTAAATAAATCTGGGCCTCTGCAACGAGATGCAGCGAAGGACCTCCGCAGCAACCTCGGCTGCCCGCCTTCACAGCAAGTGCGCCCTTTGATCGAGATGATGTATGAGATTTCTTGCCTAGCAAATGTGCCCCATGTGTAGAGCTGCACTCAATTGTTTTCACTTGGACGTCCATAAATATAGCAATCAGATGTGCAGAGAACAAAAGGAAGAAGAATTGCATATCATTCTGTAGTGCCATTTATTACAAGTGATTTTGTGAGCATCTTTACTTACTATCCGACATACCTTTTTACTGTATACACTGCCTCAGTCATCTAGTTGACAGGTTTCTATTTTATGAAGGCTCTCAGTGAATGAAGGCAATTAAAATCTGTCTAGGTGGATAGGCATTTTGTGAATTAGGTTTACATTATTTTTATTTTGGTTGAAAAGTGCATCCAAAGCTATGTCACTCTGTAGTCAAAAGTTTAATGGCAACAGTTCCCTGGCTTTCCCAAGCCTGGACCAGCGCCTTTGTTAATCTCATGATACATATCCCGGGCAGCAGTCTGTTGTTATTAGTCAGTTTCTCAAGCCATGGAACACAGGTGATGGGTCAGTGTCAATGATGGACATAGGCAGTATTGATATGTGGTTCAGGAAGAGTAGAGGAAAGCGAGAGCAAGAGAGAAAGAAGGACTGGGTGATGGGTGGTGTGAGTGCAGGGACAGAGAGAGCAAGAGAGAAAAAAGGACTGGGTGATGGGTGGTGTGAGTGCAGGGACAGAGAGAGCAAGAGAGAAAGAAGGACTGGGTGATGGGTGGTGTGAGTGCAGGGACAGAGAGAGCAAGAGAGAAAGAAGGACTGGGTGATGGGTGGTGTGAGTGCAGGAACAGAGAGAGCAAGAGAGAAAGAAGGACTGGGTGATGGGTGGTGTGAGTGGAGGGACAGAGAGAGCAAGAGAGAAAGAAGGACTGGGTGATGGGTGGTGTGAGTGCAGGGACAGAGAGAGCAAGAGAGAAAGAAGGACTGGGTGATGGGTGGCGTGAGTGCAGGGACAGAGAGAGCAAGAGAGAAAGAAGGACTGGGTGATGGGTGGTGTGAGTGCAGGGACAGAGAGAGCAAGAGAGAAAGAAGGACTGGGTGATGGGTGGTGTGAGTGCAGGGACAGAGAGAGCAAGAGAGAAAGAAGGACTGGGTGATGGGTGGTGTGAGTGCAGGGACAGAGAGGAAAGCGAGAGCAAGAGAGAAAGAAGGACTTTGTGATGGGTGGCGTGAGTGCAGGGACAGAGAGAGCAAGAGAGAAAGAAGGACTGGGTGATGGGTGGTGTGAGTGCAGGGACAGAGAGAGCAAGAGAGAAAGAAGGACTTTGTGATGGGTGGCGTGAGTGCAGGGACAGAGAGAGCAAGAGAGAAAGAAGGACTGGGTGATGGGTGGTGTGAGTGCAGGGACAGAGAGGAAAGCGAGAGCAAGAGAGAAAGAAGGACTTTGTGATGGGTGGTGTGAGTGCAGGGACAGAGAAGGAAACGGAGTCAAAGACTGCTTGACCCGATTGCAGGTCACTGTGGACGCTGGACCTGAGCTCAGCAGTGCTACCCCAGTGTAAGGAGCTGCTGGGCAGCAAGTATGAGAGGTGAGCCAATCCATGACCTGTCCCTTTTTCTCCGCTTGATCAGAATTGACGCCTCAAGACACCAAGACACACAGTTTTTCACTGGAATGTGGAAAAGTTCTCACAATGCTGGTTTCATGACATTTTGTCGTGCCTCTAATGGCTTCTGTCACATGCTGAGATGCATATGTTTTGCCATTGCTTAATTTTTTTTAATAACTCTCACCGAAAGAGAAACTGCAGGGAAAAAAGAAAGAAGGAAATCACACACACACATACACACACACACACACACACACACACACCAACCAAAGCAAAGAAAATGAAAACAACACAGCTCATGACACTTGAAGATGATGGGTCACTGATGGCGTGGGGTTTTCCTTTGAGCTGAAGAGCCATGGCCTCTATTTGTTGGGATATTGTCTGTTTGATAACACAGTTTTCATCTTCATCTGTTCGGGAACAATGGCTGGAGGCTAAAGTGCTTCTGTCAAGGCATAGGCCGGTGATTGTGGGGTGGGGGTACGAATTGACCCGCTAGGTCATCCTAAAGCATTCACAGGAAGTGAATAACTAAGGAAATGGAGACTTGATGTGCTTTTACTCAAACCATCTCCGTTATTTTCGCGGTAAATGACTTGATGCCCTACAAAGACTGATAGGCAGTGAAACTTCATTCTTTTATTCATTCATCCATTCATTTGTTTGTTCATGGTAGTTCAATCAGTTTATAGGCCACATTTTGTTAGATGCAAAGATGTCTAACGGTCTAGTGTTTCATGACAGACAGGATTTCGTCCCTGCAGAATTCATGTCCTGTGCCACCATCAGCTTGAACTGATTTAAAATGAGGTGATACTTATCTATGGTAATGGCTATTGTATCATAAACAACCAGTTGTGTTAATGTAATTTTATATTGTGGTGTATTGTGAATTATTACTGCATTAATTTCACATCCACGCCTTTTCTCATTTCCTGCCAGCTATGTGACAACAAGCTGCAACTCCCTAAAGATTATTCTGCGCAACATGGGGCCTGTCATCAAGGCCAACATGACCGCTCCCCCCAGCATTGGTGTGGACATCTCACGTGAAGAGAGGTGCGTAGTCAACTGCTCCATGTCACAGTCTGCGTGCCCTCCCTCCCTCGCGCCATCCCTCCCTCCCTTGCACCCTCTCCCCCTCCCCCCCTCCTTCCATCCCCTCCCTCCCTCGCGCCCTCTCCCCCTCCCCCCCTCCTTCCATCTCCTCCCTCCCTCGCGCCCTCCCTCACACCCTCCCTCACACCCTCCCCCCCTCCTTCCATCCCCTCCCTCCCTCGCGCCCTCTCCCCCTCCCCCCTCCTTCCATCTCCTCCCTCCCTCGCGCCCTCCCTCCCTCCCTTGTACCCTCTCCCCCTCCTCCATCCCCTCCCTCCCTCGCGCCCTCTCCCCCCCCCCTCCTTCCTCCTCCTCCCTCCCTCGCGCCCTCCCTCACACCCTCCCTCACACCCTCCTCCCCCTCCCTTCCATCTCCCTCCCTCCCTCGCGCCATCCCTCCCTCCCTTGCACCCTCTCCCCCTCCCCCCCTCCTTCCATCCCCTCCCTCCCTCGCGCCCTCTCCCCCTCCCCCCCTCCTTCCATCTCCTCCCTCCCTCGCGCCCTCCCTCACACCCTCCCTCGCACCCTCCCCCCCTCCTTCCATCCGCTCCCTCCGTCGCGCCCTCCCTCGCGCCCTCCCTCGCACCCTCCCTCGCACCCTCCATCCCTCACGCCATCCCTCCATCCCTCCCTTGTGCCCTCCCTCTCGCGCCATCCCTCCATCCCTCCCTTGTGCCCTCCCTCCCTCCCTTGTGCCCTCCCTCCCTCCCTAGCACCATCCCTCCCTCCCACCATCCCTCTTTCTCTCCATCCCTCCATCCAATCCCTCCATCCCTCGCGCCATCCCTCGCGCCATCATTCCCTCCATCCCTCGCGCCATCATTCCCTCCCTTGCACCAGCCCTCCCTCGCGCCATCCTCCATCCCTCGCGCCATCCTTCCATCCCTCCATCCCTCGCGCCATTATTCCCTCCATCCCTCGCGCCATCATTCCCTCCCTTGCACCAGCCCTCCCTCGCGCCATCCCTCCATCCCTCGCGCCATCCTTCCATCCCTTGCGCCATCATTCCCTCCATCCCTCGCGCCATCATTCCCTCCATCCCTCGCGCCATCATTCCCTCCATCCCTCGTGCCATCATTCCCTCCCTTGCACCAGCCCTCCCTCGCGCCATCCCTCCATCCCTCGCGCCATCCTTCCATCCCTCCATCCCTCGCGCCATCATTCCCTCCATCCCTCGCGCCATCATTCCCTCCATCCCTCGCGCCATCATTCGCTCCCTCGCGCCATCCCTCCATCCCTCGCGCCATCCCTCCATCCCTCGCGCCATCATTCCCTCCATCCCTCGCGCCATCCCTCCATCCCTCGCGCCATCCTTCCATCCCTCGCGCCATCATTCCCTCCATCACTCGCGCCATCCCTCCATCCCTCGCGCCATCATTCCCTCCCTCCCTCGCGCCATCCCTCCATCCCTCGCGCCATCCTTCCATCCCTCGCGCCATCCCTCCCTCGCGCTATCCCTCCATCACTCGCGCCATCCTTCCATCCCTCGCGCCATCATTCCCTCCATCCCTCGCGCCATCCCTCCCTCGCACCATCCCTCCCTCGCGCTATCCCTCCATCACTCGCGCCATCCTTCCATCCCTCGCACCATCCCTCCCTCGCGCTATCCCTCCATCACTCACGCCATCCTTCCATCCCTCCATCACTCGCGCCATCCTTCCATCCCTCCATCCCTCGCGCCATCATTCCCTCCCTCCCTCCCTCGCGCTATCCCTCCATCACTCGCGCCATCCTTCCATCCCTCCATCCCTCGCGCCATCATTCCCTCCATCCCTCGCACCATCCCTCCCTCGCACCATCCCTCCCTCGCGCTATCCCTCCATCACTCGCGCCATCCTTCCATCCCTCCATCCCTCGCGCCATCATTCCCTCCATCCCTCGCGCCATCATTCCCTCCATCACTCGCGCCATCATTCCCTCCCTCGCACCATCCTTCCATCCCTCGCGCCATCCCTCCATCCCTCGCGCCATCATTCCCTCCATCCCTCGCGTCATCCTTCCATCCCTCCATCCCTCGCGCCATCATTCCCTCCATCCCTCGCGCCATCATTCCCTCCATCACTCGCGCCATCATTCCCTCCATCCCTCGCGCCATCATTCCCTCCATCCCTCGCGCCATCATTCCCTCCATCCCTCGCGCCATCATTCCCTCCATCACTCGCGCCATCATTCCCTCCCTCGCACCATCCTTCCATCCCTCGCGCCATCCTTCCATCCCTCGCGCCATCCCTCGCGCCATCATTCCCTCCATCCCTCGCGTCATCCCTCCATCCCTCGCGTCATCCCTCCATCCCTCGCGTCATCCCTCAATCCTTCGCGCCATCATTCCCTCCATCCCTCGCGCCATCATTCCCTCCATCACTCGCGCCATCATTCCCTCCCTCGCACCATCCTTCCATCCCTCGTGCCATCCTTCCATCCCTCCATCCCTCGCGCCATCATTCCCTCCATCCCTCGCGCCATCATTCCCTCCCTCGCGTCATCCCTCCATCCCTCGCGTCATCCCTCCATCCCTCGCGCCATCATTCCCTCCATCACTCGCGCCATCATTCCCTCCCTCGCACCAGCCCTCCCTCGCGCCATCCCTCCATCCCTCGCGCCATCCTTCCATCCCTCCATCCCTCGCGCCATCATTCCCTCCCTCGCGCCATCCCTCCATCACTCGCGCCATCCCTCCATCCCTCGCGCCATCATTCCCTCCATCCCTCGCGCCATCCTTCCATCCCTCGCGTCATCCCTCCATCCCTCGCGCCATCCTTCCATCCCTCCATCTCTCGCGCCATCATTCCCTCCATCCCTCGCGCCATCATTCCCTCCATCCCTCGCGCCATCCCTCCATCCCTCGCGTCATCCCTCCATCCCTCGCGCCATCCCTCCCTCCATCCCTCGTGCCATCCCTCCCTCCCTCGCACCCTCCCTCCCTCGCGCCATCCCTCGCGCCATCCCTCACTCGCGCCATCCCTCCATCCCTCGTGCCATCCCTCCCTCCCTCGCGCCATCCCTCCATCCCTCGCGCCATCCCTCCCTCCATCCCTCCATCCCTCGTGCCATCCCTCCCTCCCTCGCACCCTCCCTCCCTCGCGCCATCCCTCGCGCCATCCCTCACTCGCGCCATCCCTCCATCCCTCGCGCCATCCCTCACTCGCGCCATCCCTCGTGCCATCCCTCCCTCCCACCTGCGCACCATCCCTTCTTCCCTTGCACCATCCCTCCTTCCCTCCCTCACCACACCCTCCCTCCCTCCCTCGCTCCATCGCACCATCCATCCCTCCCTTGCGCCCTCCCTCCCTCGCACCATCCATCCCTCCCTTGCGCCATCCCTCCCTCTCTCGCACCCACTCTCCCTTCCTCCCTCCTTTGCACCCACCCTCCCTCCCTCCCTCCCTCCCTCCCTCCCTCCCTCCCTCCCTCCCTCCCCCCTCCCTCCCTCCCTCCCTTCCTCCCTCTCTCCCTCCCTCTGAGGTCCCAGTGGAGCTCAAGTCACCAACAAAGCTCCTCCACCCAGGCCTGTTTTGGGCTAGCCACCACAGTTCATGCCAGGTCTTCTGCCTGTATGCACAGTAAATGTACAATGTCATACACAGCTGCCCTCCACCCTTGCCCCCACTCCCACACTGCCCTCGCCACCTGAAGGAGTCTTTTAGCTAGATCAG
Organism: Theodoxus fluviatilis; assembly: GCA_034096865.1. Classification (NCBI taxonomy): domain Eukaryota; kingdom Metazoa; phylum Mollusca; class Gastropoda; order Cycloneritida; family Neritidae; genus Theodoxus; species Theodoxus fluviatilis. Next base: position 86,964 of record JAWQFJ010026733.1, on the reverse strand, counting down.
CAGTGGAATGCCAGCAGTTAGAGGAGCAACATGACTGGGGACAAACTACACCAAAGCGATTTACAGTCATGCCATCTTACTCGCGCCCTCTGGCTTTGCTTGGTGTGGCAAAACCTGTTTGTTACTCAGAATTGTCATCCCAGTTATAAGCAAATTGCTACATTGTATTTATCGCTTGGACCAGTGCCAGATAGAAATAGTAGTACATTAGTGTTGGATTGTGTGTAAATGGGGAAAAATAAAACTACAGTGTCTGGACTATTTTGCAATAACCTAAGTATCAGGCCAATATGTTGGGTTTGAAAATTCTCATCACCTATTTATACCTAAGGAGGAAGCGAAATGCGTGTTCTCTGGATGTTTTAAATTCTGAAATTGGCTCTGCATTTTTCTTGGCATAAGTGTAGATTTTGTGCAAGTGTTGGAAACAGACTGCTACATGGTGAACAATGTGTGCAAATCAATTTGCCATGTAACTTATGAATCTATTTGTGTTGTTGTTGTCATTTTTCAACTGTTTTGTGTGTGCACATTCATTTTTTGGGAATGAGAAATTGTGTGTAATGCTTTCATAACTTGGGATTAATATGAAAGATATGTTCATTGCTGTTGGGGAAGCATGTCACGTTTTGTAATGTAAATTTTCCAATTTCCAATGCTGAATTGCTGCTGACAGTGATTCTGGAGAAAACTTGTCAGTACTTGTAGGCTGAGCAGCACCTGTTACTTGCCATCTCCTGACATTTGGTCTCCTGGCCCTGAGGGCTGGAGTGGTTGGCCTGTCCAATAACTGAACCCTTCTGCTGCAGACACCGCAAGTGCAACGCATGCTACATCACGCTGTCCTCCATACGGGGCACGCTGGAGAAACGCCAGAACGTGGAGGGCAAGCTAGGCAAGCTGTTTCGAGAAGTGGTGCTCCAGATCGCCATGCTGGACTGACCTACCTGCTTTGACCCCTGTCCTTGAACCCTTGTCAGCCAACACCACTCCACCGCCTGCTTGGCCAACTGCAGTTACCTCCCTTGGGCAGCTGTACTTGCTGAAATGAAGATGTGGCATTGCACAGTGTGTTTCATGCACCACGATACACTAGCAGTGAGTGGTGGCCCTGCAGCCTGCCTGCTATCCTTTTCTGCTAAGCAGTGGCTGCCACTGGGGAAGTGGCCGATCTCAAGGTGGGACATGCACCATAGCCTTGGCCGTAACACTCCAATGTGACTTTGAGGTTGTGATGTGAGGTGGGAATCAGGATGGATGTTTCTGCTTACCATGGTCACTCAGCTTGGAACAGATGAATGTGTCCTGTGAAGATGACACATTAATCTGGAGATGTCATCTGTGTCATTCGGCAACTGTGAATGCTTTGTTTGGGAGGGCATGAGAAAATGGCAGTTCCTTGAAGATGAGGAATTGTAAGGAACCTGCTCGACCCATTCATTCCATACTGGATGTTGATACTTATGTGGAGCCTTTGTCTTGATCAACCAAAGGCCCTTTGTGATACTGTGTATGCCTGCTGCAGAGGCCGCAAGTCATGTTCTAATTTCTGCCAAGTGCAGAACGTGCCATCAGAGAGACGGAGGGCCTAAACCTTCCTGCACCCCGCCATTGTGGTCATGTAGTCATGGGGATCCTCCTTGTTCAAAGATCATGTGAAAAGCATTTGTTGAAAGCCCTTGTCTCAACAGTCCCCTTCATGAAGATTATCATTATCTTTAAAACCTAATGTGTCTTCATTGCACCAAGGCATCAGTGAAGAGGAGATCTGTGTTTTTGATGAAAGAAAGACAACTGTACTGGGGAGGACATGCTGGTGGAGAGTTGTCCTTTCAATCCCAGCAATCCAGAGATGCTTTTTGGTGATCTTGGAACCAGACAATGTTGACTCTAGGTTGCCTCATTTACCTATGGAATCTTTTGTATTGCACAGCTTGTCTCTTGACTGATCTCATCAGGAAACATTTATGGCCCGTCATTCTCTTGGTACTTGCAGACTATGATGGTTGCACCTTTCTTGTAGACCTTGATCCCACTAGCAAGCATTCTCCTGTAGAATGGCACTCCTCAAGTTGTTCAACCGTAGCACCTTGAGCACACACTGAGAAACTGAAGTCAAAGATTTGGCGTGTGTGTGTGTGTGTGTGTGTGTTGGTGTCTGTGTGTGGTGTGTGTGTGTGTTTGGTGTCTGTGTGTTTGGTGTCTGTGTGTTTGGTGTCTGTGTGTTTGGTGTCTGTTTGTGTGTGTGGTGTGGTGTGGTGTGGTGCGGTGCGTGTGTGTGCGTGTGCGTGTGTGGTGTCTGTGAGTGTGTGCATGTGTGTGTGTGTGCGTGCGTGTGTGTGTGGTGTCTGTGTGTGTGCGTGTGTGTGTGTGTGTGTGGTGTCTGTGTGTGTGCGTGTGTGTGTGTGTGTGTGTGTGTGTGTGTGTGGTGTCTGTGTATGTGGTGTCTGTGTGTGTGGTGTCAGTGTCAGGGAGCATTGTAGAATTTGGCTTCAGCTCTTTATTTACCCATAGGCACTGTGGCAATAAAACTGCATCCTCTAGCCATCCTCCACATTGGATGTGCCTTGTGATGGAGTGGAGATGAGATGCTGGGGTCATTTTCCAGAAAAACTGTTCTCTTTGACATGGCTCTCACTGGCTTATCTCAGATGTCATTCACTCAAGGGCAAGTGTGCTGTATCTCATCTATTCATGATATATACAGGAACAGGAATACTTACTTCGTGTTACTCAGTACTACAAGACTTGGGGTATGAAGTAAAAAGTACCATTGTAGGGCTGCAGTAATCTGCAGTAGAGAAAGCAAATGACTGCTGAGAAACACAGGTAGTGAAACCATTGGGAATGCTGTGACGGTCACACTGAATGTGGGTGGCCTGGAGCCATTGCAAGGAAGCTACCTGCCCAGTGGTAACTCCAGCACTGCCACTGGCCCTGCTCCCGTCAGCCGTGAGGCCAGGTGACTGAGTGATCAGCCACCCGGATGTCGCCGTTACCAAAACACTATATTGTGTACCATTGCATGTTTGCAGGTGAGGCTGCTTACACTTCCATGGAGTGGATGGCCAAGTAATTTGCTGCGTACTAGTTGTAAATGATTATGCATATATTTATTACTGCTATCAGTTGCCCTTGTGATACTGACCAGACAAATCCCACTTGCCAGCCTCCGACATATTCAGGCATCAGAGAAATGCAACTGTCTGGCATGACCTCTTCAGGGCGCTCCTCCTCCCATCTTCTGGCAGTGCTTGTTGCTCCAAGTGTGTTCTTTGCTTGCAGTTCTTTCATTTGCTTTCTTCCATATATGCTGAAGATGAGTAGTCAACCCTCCATGTAGTTGTGTTAGTGGCATGTATGCATGGCCCTAAAATTCACGCACATCAGTGGAGTCACATGCAGTGGAGGTGTTTGTGTAACTTTGACAATTGAGTGAGTCCTATCTTAACCCATGCTTGATGTGCGTAAAACAAGGAAAATAAAATTGACTTGATTTGCTGTTGATTGAAAGTTGCGTTAGCATTCACTTTGAGTTCTGCTCTATGCCAATGATGAAATGATAATGATAGATGAAATTCTACCGTCATCTTGTGAGTAAAGACTGATGAAAAATAAGCATATTTTTACATTAACTTTACACCACAGAAATTTCCAGGGATTCCTTCATCAGGCTACTTGGCTTTTTTCATTTGTTGAAAGGATGTGCACAAAGCCTGCTTGTGATAGGGGATGGGGGAACATGCGTGCTGCTGTTTTGATATGTGGAGTTGTTGGGTTGTCTATGGGGACCACACAGACCAAAAGAGCATGTGTTCACTGTACTGCATGCACAGAATGAACACAGAGCGAGTTGAGAGTACTATGGTGTTTGGGTGTTTTCATTTTTCTGCATGAATCAAGAATTAATTTACTTAAGGAATCTGAAAGAAGATACACTGGAAAAGTTGGCATTGATGTTAAATTTTGTCCTCTAAAAATGAATTTCTTACTCTCGGAGAGAGTTCTGTTCCATCCATAGACACAGGCAAAGCTGTCCCTGGTGTGCCTTGTAGTGAGGGACAAAGGACTGGAAAGACTGAAGCCTGTGTGGGGGAGGTGGAGACACATGTACATAGAGACTGCTTTGTGGGCTGTGCAAACCCATGCTTTTTCTGCACTTTGATGCAGGCACCAGAGAACAATAAACATTTCCACACCTTGCTATTGTGTCTTTTTTGGAATCCACACTGGTGGCAAACCTTGTCAGTAGTACATGACAACAGCACCCTGTGGTCAAATGGCTAAATATCTGTCCTTGTCATTGTCGTTGTATTGTCTGTTTCTCACTCTGTCTCTCTGTCTCTCTCTCTCTCTCTCGCACACACACACACACACACACACCAATGGCAGACACAAACGTGCACACACACACACACATCTAATGGGTAGATGAGACTTCATGGCAAGTGGTTTGTACTGACAGCTGTACAGAGATGAGACTTCATGGCGAGTGGTTTGTACTGTCAGCTGTACAGAGATGAGACTTCATGGCGAGTGGTTTGTACTGACAGCTGTACAGAGATGAGACTTCATGGCGAGTGGTTTGTACTGTCAGCTGTACAGTGATGAGACTTCATGGCGAGTGGTTTGTACTGACAGCTGTACAGAGATGAGACTTCATGGCGAGTGGTTTGTACTGACAGCTGTACAGAGATGATACTTCATGGCGAGTGGTTTGTACTGACAGCTGTACAGTGATGAGACTTCATGGCGAGTGGTTTGTACTGTCAGCTGTACAGTGATGAGACTTCATGGCGAGTGGTTTGTACTGACAGCTGTACAGAGATGAGACTTCATGGCGAGTGGTTTGTACTGACAGCTGTACAGAGATGAGACTTCATGGCGAATGGTTTGTACTGACAGCTGTAGAAAGATGAGACTTCATGGCGAGTGGTTTGTACTGACAGCTGTTCAGAGATGAGACTTCATGGCGAGTGGTTTGTACTGACAGCTGTACAGAGATAAGACTTCATGGCAAGGGTTCACTGGATTGGGGGTAAGAAAAGGCCCGCCGCGTTTACCTCCACGATTTGAGTCACTAGGGAAATCTAATCTTGATTTGCTCTTATTTTAACTGATTGGAGTGATTTTCCTGATCAATGGCCTTAAAAAGGCTTTCAAAAGCTAATACTGTAATAGGCTGTAAAACTCCATTCATTCATTCATTCATTCATTCATTGCCCTGGAACAGGATGAAACCCTAGAAACGTTTTCGACTTAGCGGAGCGTAGGTTGTCCTAGGGTTGGGGATGTACACATTCACCGGTCCTAGTGCCGGCGATTGTGGAAATAGTTACTCTTGTCCTCTACTGGGTACGTAGCTTTCCACTCGCCCGCCTATCGTTAGAGTTGCAGAATCATGGTCCTGCTGAGTGCCAGGGGTAGGCAGCTGACATGACGGGTGCAGGCAGTTGCTGAGTAGTTCTGTCCCCTACTTGGAGGGACGTGCAAGTGCTCTGTATCATGGTCGTGAAGCATCGTGGTGAGAGCTCTAAACTCTGCAGCACGGCTACATGCAATAGCTGTGTAGAAGAGTGGTCAGTATCATGGAAGTGTCAGGAACGAGCCTCTATACATGTACGGTCAACATGGTTTCAAAACCTTGCCTGTCTGCGCTCAACACACCTGTCTGAGTACAAGAACTTTCCATCATGGCTTTCTCATTTGGTTCAGTGGTCAGCTCCGGCCCCGAAGTTAGAGCGCTCGCCTGCAGTCACTTGCAGCCAGCGGTAGCTGCTTTGGGGGCTACAAGGATTCTCCAGTTGCATCCACGGGCAAGGTAAGTGACTCGTATTGCCTCGCCCTACCAAGAAGTCAAACAGGATACCTGTGAGGGCAGTGACGGCACACAGTAATACATCAACTCCTGGTGCGGCCGTGAGGTGGGAGTGGAAAACAGTGCTGGTTCGTGACTGCGTCCTACTTTAACTTTAAAAAAATTACTTTGACGTGACATGCCAGCATAGATTTGATGGAGTGGTCCAATGACAAGTCGCCAAAGAAAACTACTGTGTTGCTACACGATAGACGCCTTTTTTTTCGCGTTTGCCCAGAGCGTCCATTGCTGTCCCGTGTCCGTGTGTGGATGGGTCCCTTCTAGAAGGAGGCCTGATGTAGCGGCGTTGACGTCTTTTTGCTCCAATATGACTGGAGCCCCTCCATAATCTGCTTCTCAGCTGGAACCCCTGGCTGCTGGGGTTTGGGACCTTCCCGTAGGCGGGTTTCCCAGACTGGATATGCAGCCCAAAGCAATCCAAAGGGCGTTTTGGTATTGTGTCCAAGTGAATGTTGTAATCATAATGGTGTCGGTATCCAAATTCGGACGAAATAGCAGTCAGTGTCTGATTTTGGAAAGGGATTTATTACAAGAACGGACTGATTGGACTTTGCGATTGATTACAGCTGATAACTTTTTAAAGATAAGAAGGATCGGGAATGCCTTTTGGATTGCTTTGACTTGTTTTCGATTGTACTCCCCCTGTGGGTTCGGGGTAAGAATTGACCCACCGTGTCTCCCTACGCGATTCGTAAGAGGCGAATACCTAGGGACACCGTGACTTGATTATCGTTTACTGTTCTAGTAATTTTCATGCTAAATGGCCTTATATAGCCTTAAAAGGCTGATAGGCCGTAAAACACTATCCATCCATCCATCTATTTTCCATTGTACATCCATATTCCTCGGAAACCCGCCGCATTGCTCAGCCAGTGGCAACTTTGAGGCTGCTACGAGTGTTGGGACAGCACATGGTCACCATGACATAACAGTTGTGCAAGATTGGACAGGTTTGTGGATGTCCTCTTTGCTGTTATGCTCACTTTCACATAATCGTCCTGTGGGTTGATGGTTGCAAAAATAGCCCCACTGCGTCTCCCTACGAGATTCGCAAGAGGGACCTCGTGCGACGTGATCTTACTCTTACTTTAATAGGTTATCGCGCGAAATGGCGCGATAGGCCGTACAACTCCATTCATTCATTCATGCATTCATTCACATAAGACTCATACGAGAATGAATGCGTTTGACTAAAATGAAACCAAAACTGCACGTTCTGAAAGGTATATACTCTTTATTTTCACGTACTCTTTGCAGAAAAATAATTTCTTCAAAACATATCTTATATAGCCCACTTAACTTGGATAAATCTGTGCATTTGATTAACCACACATTAGTCATAAACTCTTGACGCTGACAGTGACGGGATGGAGGGCAGCACCCACACTGCCTATGGCACTCCGCCACACGGCACGCCACGCCAGCACCACCACTCACGCCAGCGTCTTCCACGTAGGTACAGAAAAGAGCAATGGCATAAGCAATAATGATGATGATAATAAATAATAATAAAATGATGATGATGATGATGACAACAACAATAATAATAACGATGATAACAATCGTGACCGCACTTGGGTGCAACTTGGAATGATTGTGTCGTCTAGGTTTTGCTTTTTTTCTTCCTGTGCAATACGATTTACGAACTAACCCCATAGATAGTTATGATCATAATACTGTCCCAACAAATTCTTACTCACGAGAATGTTTCCTGTTCCATCGCACTCAGAGAGCTTTGATACATCGATGTTCAATGGCTTCATCAACAGTTCTGTACACAAATTGCAATAGCCCGGTACAAAACTGGTAAGAGTATTAAACTGTCATCATAAAAAGGGTGGAGCATGAGAAGCGCTCTTTACAATGAAGGCTTAGAGACAAGTACACATTATGGTAGTTACGTGTCTGCTTCCCCATCCCCACAATACTTTACAATGAAGGCTTAGAGACAAGTACACATTATGGTAGTTACGTGTCTGCTTCCCCATCCCCACAATACGAGTAAAAATGACTAGACACGAGGAACGTTGCTTTCATTTCAAAGCTTCGGCCCATTCCACGTTTGCAATGACTCAGTGCAGAAAACATCAAACTGCCATTATCATCACTAAGACTCCACAATCTGGCACATCTTGAGCGTACAAAAATAAAACTTTTTAAGATAGCGTCTGCCCACCGAACAACTTAACTCCATAACGTTAGACGTGCAAGGGAGACCACCGTCACTGCACTCCAGTCTGCCTTCTCAGGCTTCGTGGACCAGTGCAGAAAAGTGCACCCCCAACCAGCTTCAGGACTTCTGTGTCAGTCAGCGTATGACACTCTCAACACAGAACATGGTTGCTCTTTGCAATGAATGTTCTATGCGAATTTCATGGGATGAATCGACACCTTTACCGATGATGCAAAAGCGTCTTTAAAGAAATAAAGCACAAGGCAGTCGACGCTTCCCATCCGTACGATTATTGCAGAGCAATAGAAGCAACAGCTCATTCGGCGTCGGCATAGGAGACAATAACGTTACCCTCTCTAACTGGCTCTTGATGACTCAACTAGGTTGCCATGCACTGGAGCACACTTTGAAAAGCCTTTTTGTTTCTGCATGTTCTTTAAACGCCGGCCGCAGCCCTCAAGGCTGTGACGACATGGTCACCTCCACCTGCAACGCTCTCCTTTCCAGCTGAGCGGTGCTATTCAAAGCCTTCTTCACCACCTGGTATGTGCTGCTTAGTCCCTATTCATTCACATGAGCATTACGTCATCAGCGTGGAAAAAGCAGAAACGGAGAGCCAGACAGAGCCTGTTGGTTATTGCAGCTTTGTTCCCTCAGCTCGACACATCCAATCATGGACACAAAAACTTGAAGGTCATTTGTTCAAAAATGCTCAAATGGAATGATTACACAGCTCACGAATGCCAAAAACGACATATCATTTCTTTGAAGACAGATTCAAAACTCAAGATCAAATTCGCATTTGCGGAAAAGAAAACACGCATGATATTGTTAGCATGCAGGCGACTGGATCTCGCACAGACAGGTATGCCCTTTAAAGTGCCTTGTACAGCACGCTTGAGCCATAGGTCATCGCTTCTTGTCCAGTTACAGCCCTGTCAGAGTGGACACAGTGTAAGCGTGCACTGAGAAACGTGTCCCACACAGACAGCACCGAGTACGACATTTTACACTAATGAAAGCACCAACACACGAGTGGCATCGAAGATTAGCAGAACACATGTAGTACTGCCATGTTTTAAAATGAATAAATAAAAGACCAACCAACAGAATGTTGCTGAACCAAGTTCAGTCAAAATGACAATGATATTCTATGGTAGGTCTCAACACGAATTAGAAATGCAAGTTTCAACACTCATATTTCGATAAAACTCTATCACCCACAATTCATAAATGAACCATACAACAAATTGTAGCGACACATGTACATGTAAATTATATTGGTGGAGTATTTGATTCCATGACAAAAGGAGTTAGAGTCTATATGTGACTTTTTTCATTCCGTGACTTGCAGTCTCGAACAAGCCTGAAAGTCGCTGTGACGTCACTGGGAAAACTCGGAAGCATGAGCCTGCTAGAGTTTCTTCTCATTAGTGCAGTTGTACAGGGTAAAGTCGACCGCCTGTGCTTCAGTCAAGGCTGGAAACGAGTGGGTGGATGGTGGAGACTAGAGTGGGATGGAGAAGAGATGACAGAGGCTAGAATGGAGTGGGGGTGATACAGGCTAGAATGGGGTTGGGGTTGGGGGATGGATATAAGGACATCGAGGATAGCATGGGGTATTAGATGGTCTAATAGAGTGGGGTAGGGGTGGGGTGCTGGAAATTAGAATGGGGGTAGGAATGTGGGGATGGGCTGATAGAGGTAATAGAGGTGATAATGGGGTGATGGAGGATAGAATGTAATGGATATGGGGCGTTGAAGGTTACACAGGGGTGGGGTTGGGGGAGTCGTGTGAAGGCTAGAAGTGGGTGAGGATGGGAAGTTCGATGCTGAAATGGGGGTAGGAATGGGGGGACAGAGGCAAGAGAGGGGGGTTGGAGGTGGGGTTGATAGAGGCTAGAATGGTGTGGAAAAGGGGTGTAGAAGGCTAGGTGTAAAAGGGCATCGAAAGTTAGAATGGAGTGACAAGGAAGTGTTCAACGTAGGATGGGGTGGAGAGGAGGTGTTAAGGCTAGGAGGGGGCGGGGGGGGGGGGGGGGAGGGATGTTGGTGGCCAGTGGAGACCGGAGCCGCAGGCGCAGGATGCTACCTCATCAGCTGAACCCCTGGATGTTGAGCCTTCAGGGCCTGCTCTACGTGTCGACAAGAGGCGGTCCCAAGCAGTCAAAGAGTCTACAGGGGAGCAACGTGACAGTGTCAGAGCATTCAGATCCACCCATACGCCCAAACGATCCTGGAAGATCGAGCGCATTCTAAGTGCAGCAACAAACTGGACTCCATATCCCGAAGCCAACCCCAAGACACATCACTGCAGGCATCCACCAGTCACGCAGACACCCAACACCCCGCTCTCACCCATCCGTTCTTCTGACGGGAAGGCTGGAGTTCTGCGAGAATGAGGTACACACTGGGAAGAGAGGGGACAAACACGGAAGAAGACGATCACCCGAGAATGGACAAAATTTTCTCTTCATCTTCCTCGAGGAAAGTCACGTGGTGTTGGGATGGGAATGCAAGAGAAGGCTGAGGTAAAGATGGAAGGGCTGGGTGTTGAGATGTTGTTCAGTGGGAGAGCTTAATACCGCAAAGGGAAAAAAAGTTCACATGGGAAGGCGCAGCATGCACACCCCTACAGTCACGTCGTCGTACCCAAGTCAGACAGGCTTCCGCCCTTTTTCTCCTGCCAATCCTAGCTTGCAGACTGATGAGTGCCATAACCACGTGACTAGACATGCACAACGTACGATGCAGTACGCAATACTCAGCAGAGCCCATCTTGACATGTAAATGTGGGGGCATTTTGATTAAACGACACAAATCGAAATTGTTTCGGTATCAGACCTTTAGCAGTGTGAAAAACACATGGGTTTCATTCAGGTGCATGGGTATCAAGAATGCAGAAAGTGTGAACTGTAACAACAGGATCTTTGCGTAGTGGAATATTCTGCACAATTAAGGACAGCCAGACAGACAGACAGACAGACAGACAGACAGACAGACAGACAGACAGACAGACAGACAGACAGACAGACAGACAGACAGACAGACAGACAGACAGACAGACAGACAGACAGAGACGGACTGACTGACGGACAGAAGGACGGACAGAGGGACGGACAGACGGACAGACAGACGGACAGACAGACACACAGACATACAGACACACACACACACACACACACACACAGACAGACAGACAGACAGTCAGACAGACAGTCAGACATACAGACAGACAGACAGACAGACAGACAGACAGACAGACAGACAGACAGACAGACAGACAGACAGACAGACAGACAGACAGACAGACAGACAGACAGGCAGACAGACAGACGAATAGCGTCCCGTTTCTGGCAGCTTTCGTCTGCCACTCCAGAGCCGAATCCCAGGCGGGTGCAATAAGTTAGGCGGGGTGACCGCGGTCATTTACAGTATGTACAGCTGCTGCCACGGGGAGCCAGAGGGCGGGGAGGGGGAGGTGACGAGGAAGGAAGGGGGGCAGGACACGGGGTCAGTCGCACGTGCCACTGGCGCCCCCTGGACTGGGCGGCCTGGACTGGCGCTGGCGACTCTACAACACAAAGGTGAAGAGCATGGTCAGGCACAGTCTTCGTGTCGTACAGACAAAACCACACATAGCAATCACCTTACACAAACTATAGTCCAGGTACAGTCACACAAAGAGTAGTCCACCTACTCTCATTTACTATAGTAAGCTGTAGACGTAGTGAAGTCAGCTGCAGTCAGTCCGGAAAGATACAGTCACTCGGTGTAGTCAGCTATTCTGACACTCACTGTACATGTAGACAGCAAAACACAGTGTAGTCCAGTGGTTCACCAACAAACATAGTGGTTTAGATGCTGTCAGACGCTGTCGTGGTGACATTTAGTTATAGCGACACACGCATAGATGAAACACACGAACACACACACACACACACACACACACAGAGAGAGAGAGAGAGAGACAGAGAGAGAGAGAGAGAGAGAGAGAGACAGAGAGAGAGAGAGAGAGAGAGAGAGAGAGAGAGAGAATTCCAGCTGTATTAATATGTAGACCACGGCCCAGATATACTTTTACATTCGAGTGCATACGTGGCCCAGAGACAGTAAAACGTACTTTGAAGTTCGGTTTTAAATGTACAAAAATAAAGCCCAGCAAAATTCAGGTGGGACTTTTATCCACCTGAAAGCACACAACACGCTTATTCCACCTACAGACGCAAAATGAAACAGAGACAGTCCCACTCAAGTCAGACGACAACTTTTCAAGCAAGCCTGTAGCAAGCTACTCAAGTACTAGCTACTCTAGTACAAGCTACTTTAGTGCAAGCTACTCTAGTATAAGCTACTCTAGTACGGGCTATTTTAGTACAAGCTATATTGTAGTGCAAGCTACTCTGGTACAAACTACTCTAGCACAAGCTACTCTAGTGCAAGCTATTCTTGTACATTCTACTCTAGTATAAGCTTCTCTAGAACGGGCTATTTTAGTACAAGCTATTCTCTAGTGCAAGCTATTCTGGTACAAGCTACTCTAGTGCAAGCTACTCTAGTGCACGCTTTTCTTGTACAAGCTACTCTAGTGCAAGCTATTCTTGTATATACTACTCTAGCACAAGCTACTCTAATAGAACGGGCTATTTTAGTACAAGCTATTCTCTAGTGCAAGCTACTCTGGTACAAACTACTCTAGCACAAGCTACACTAGTGCAAGCTATTCTTGTACATACTACTCTAGTATAAGCTACTCTAGTGCAAGCTACTCTGGTATAAGTTACTCTAGTACAAGCTACTCTAGTGCAAGCTATTCTTGTACATACTACTCTAGTATAAGCTACTCTAGTACAGGCTATTCTAGTACAAGCTATACTATAGTGCAAGTTACTCTGGTACAAGCTACTTTATTACAAGCTACTCTAATGCAAGCTATTCTTGCACATATTACTCTCGTACAAGCTACTTTAGTACAGCTATTCTTGTACATACTACTCTAGTACAGGCTATTTTAGTACAAGCTATTCTCTAGTACAAGCTACTCTGGTACAAGTTACTCTAGTACAAGCTACTCTAGTGCAAGCTATTATTGTACATACTACTCTAGTATAAGCTACTCTAGTACAGGCTGCTCTAGTACAAGCTATACTCTAGTACAAGTTACTCTATTACAAGCTACTGTAGTACAAGTCACTCTGGTACAAACTATACTCTAGTGCAAGCTACTTTGGTACAAGCTATAGTCTAGTGCAAGTTACCCTGGTACAAGTTATATTCTGTGCAAGCTACTCTGATACAAGCTATACTCTAGTGCAAGCTACTCTGGTACAAGCTATACTCTAGTGCAAGCTACTCTGGTACAAGCTATACTCTAGTGCAAGTTACTCTGATACAAGCTATACTTTAGTGCAAGTTACTCTGGTACAAGCAATACTCTAGTGCAAGTTACTCTGGTACAAGCTATACTCTAGTGCAAGTTACTCTGGTACAAGCTATACTCTAGTGCAAGTTACTCTGGTACAAGCTATACTCTAGTACAAGTTACTCTGGTATAAGATATAGTCTAGTGCAAGCTACTCTGATACAAGCTATACTCTAGTGCAAGTTACTCTGGTACAAGCTATACTCTAGTGCAAGCTACTCTGGTACAAGCTATACTCTAGTGCAAGTTACTCTGGTACAAGCTATACTCTAGTACAAGCTACACTGGTGCAAGCTATAGTCTAGTGCAAGTTACCCTGGTACAAGTTATATTCTGTGCAAGTTACTCTGGTACAAGCTATACTCTAGTGCAAGCTACTTTGGTACAAGCTATAGTCTAGTGCAAGTTACCCTGTTACAAGTTATATTCTGTGCAAGCTACTCTGGTACAAGGTATACTTTAGTGCAAGTTACTCTGGTACAAGCAATACTCTAGTGCAAGTTACTCTGGTACAAGCTATACTCTAGTGCAAGTTACTCTGGTATAAGATATACTCTAGTGCAAGTTACTCTGGTACAAGCTATACTCTAGTGCAAGTTACTCTGGTACAAGCTATAGTCTAGTGCAAGTTACTCTGGTACAAGCTATACTCTAGTGCAAGTTACTCTGGTACAAGCTATACTCTAGTGCAAGTTACTCTGGTATAAGATATAGTGTAGTGCAAGCTACTCTGGTACAAGCTATAGTCTAGTGCAAGTTACTCTGGTACAAGCTATACTCTAGTGCAAGCTACTCTGGTACAAGCTATACTCTAGTGCAAGCTACTCTGGTACAAGCTATACTCTAGTGCAAGTTACTCTGGTATAAGATATAGTCTAGTGCAAGCTACTCTGGTACAAGCTATACTCTAGTGCAAGCTACTCTGATACAAGCTATAGTCTAGTGCAAGTTACTCTGGTACAAGCTATACTCTAGTGCAAGCTACTCTGGTACAAGCTATACTCTAGTGCAAGCTACTCTGGTACAAGCTATACTCTAGTGCAAGATACTCTGGTACAAGCTATACTCTAGTGCAAGCTACTCTGGTACAAGCTATACTCTAGTGCAAGCTACTCTGGTACAAGCTATACTCTAGTGCAAGCTACTCTGATACAAGCTATAGTCTAGTGCAAGTTACTCTGGTACAAGCTATACTCTAGTGCAAGCTACTCTGGTACAAGCTATACTCTAGTGCAAGCTACTCTGGTACAAGCTATACTCTAGTACAAGCTACTCTGCTACAAGCTATACTCTAGAGCAAGTTACTTTAGTACAAGCTACTCTGGTACAAGATATACTCTAGTACAAGCAACTCTGCTACAAGCTATACTCTAGAGCAAGTTACTTTAGTACAAGCTACTCTGGTACAAGTTACTTCAGTACAAGTTACTCTGGTACAAGCTATACTCTAGTGCAAGCTACTCTAGTGCAAGCTACTCTGGTACAAGTTACTTCAGTACAAGTTACTCTGGTACAAGCTATACTCTAGTGCAAGTTACTCTGGTATAAGATATAGTGTAGTGCAAGCTACTGTGGTACAAGTTACTTCACTACAAGTTACTCTGGTACAAGCAATAGTCTAGTACACGCTACTCTAGTGCAAGCTGCTCTGGAACAAGCTATAAACTCTAGTACAAGGTGCCCTACTACAATCTACTTTAGTACAAGTTACTCTAGTACAGGAATTCTACACAACCCAACAACACATGTGAACGGCTTGCAACATTTCTTCAGTTCGACAATAACCAGGCATATTGTGGAATATTTTAGATTGATCTGAGCTCAAATCTAGCCTTCAAGACAGCATGTAGGTACCACCGGGTGTCGTCTTAGTGTTCCAGGTGTGCGGGAACTGTCAGACCATCAAAGTCACAAGGAGGCATCCGCAGCGACATAATTTGTACGGTGTCCATTACAGTCTTCTCAAAGGGAGACAGGCGTCCAAGTGTTCAAAATCATAATTCCCTAATACAGAGCCAGACAGACAAAAAGTTTCGGATCTCAGGCAAGGACAGAACCCGCGACTTGACAGTGGACGTCTGAGTGCTCTTTGGCTGCATGGAAAGACTGGTAGCAGACGCTCGTCGGGATCCGGAGCATCCGGGTATGTAAGGCAGGAGGTCAGGGCGGGTCAGTTTCGACCGGAAATGAGGTTGGCAGGACCATAGCGTGTGTAGAATAAGGTCCATATCATACAAAGCGTCCCTTCATGAGACAGAACAGAGACGCCGAAGAGGACAGACAGGTCAAAGAGGCGCATCCCCCAGATCAGGGAAGGAGGGAGGGAGCACCAGGGCGTCTGGGGAGGATGAGATGGCATGGGGGGACTGCACGGTGGCACAGCACATGAGTGTCGTGAAGGCAACCGGAAGTGGGGGACTGTCACGAGATTGTCTAGGACGACTATCACGTGCAACGCGTCTGTAGGTGTCCACTTCAAGACAGGAAGAGAGAAGCGGTCAAGCAAGGACGTACGAGGAAGTCTGCAGACTGGCAGTGCGTCTGCATTCTGGTCAGCACGGAGAGCCGTCTCCTGACAAGGCAGTAGGCAGTCTTGACAGTCGGACAGCTAGCCTTCTCTGCACAGAATGAGATGTGAGACGCAGATACCGCCAATATTTATCTGTCCGTCCGTTCGTCCACCTGCCTGTCAGTCTGTCTGTCCGGACCCAAACACGATCGAATAATCAATCATGAAAATGTTGTTACTCAATCTCTTAACTTTTCTAATTCTAGATTTACACATCATTTTCATCCTAATTTATTTCCTTTGCAAATGGTTGTTTATTCAAGCGAATTTCGAACTGCCTCTTTTGATCCCAGCGACAAGTCAAATTACACAGACTGAGCCTCCTGGCTAAACGCCTCCCCTAAGTGTAAGAGCATCTGGTTCCACAGGCACCAGGCAATGCAAAACTGATGCAGTTGTACAATGCACTCTGTGGGGTTGTTTGGCATCGACACAAGCTCTTTCACAGAATGGTTGCGTCAAAGCAGACTCATGCTAGCAAAAGTGCAATGTTTCTTTGGTGGCAGTCGTGACTGCGAGGTGGGGAATTTTCATTGCGCTTTGTTGGCTGCCTGTTGTGGACGCAGAAGCGAGAGTGACCTGGACTGAAGTTCAAATAACTCGTGGTGTGTAAGGCGTCCACAAGTGACCAACGTTCAACAGAGCAACACAGAGTGTTCGAACGCCTTTTGTAACGATTCGAGATCAAGGCGAGTTCACTTCGTGGAACAAATGTAAAGATGGGGTATTTGAGTCAGCCAAGTCTTCTCCCCCCCACCCCCCACCCCCCTCCATCACTTCCCCAAACCCTTTCCTCACACCTCCCACCCCCACCACTCTTTCTTTTGACTGGCGCTCTGCTTCCCTTCCTCGGGCTGGCGTCTGTATCGCGCACCTGCACGTCTGCCTTTGTGCCAGTCGTTTTCTTGCTCTGCCTTTTTCGCTCAGGCCCTTTGTTTTCCCGCATCTGTCCGCCAGTTCAATCCTTGGACACAGCAGGGCTATTTTTTGGTCAACTCCCCTGACCCGGCCTAGCGTCACGCATCCCCGGGCAGCCAGGCCACGGGTGGACGGCGTGTAGCCGGGGTGGACGGAGGGTCAGAGAGTGGAGGGGTCAGGGGAAAGAGGGGTAAGAGAGGAGGGGATTTTTTAACGGACCAAAAGGCTTTGGATAGTGGGAGCGTGTGTTTGTTAAACGTTATTCATTCTTTCACATCTCTGAGCCCCTCCCCCTTCTCCCCACCTCCCTCCAATGTCTCTTTCATTTACCGCCGTTGTTTGGGTTTAGCCGTCGTCTCTCTTCATCCCTTCATCTACCTCACACACACACACACACACACACACACACACACACACACACACACACACACACACACACACACACACACACACACACACACACACACACACACACACACACACACACACACACTCACACACACACACACATACACACACACACACACACGCACACACACACACACACACACACACACATCCCTTTCCCACCACTCTCCACCCCACATCCCCATACCCTCGTCCATGCCTTCTCCAGTGAAAGGCTTTTCTCTCAATCCTTCTGGTCTTCCATGTTTTTTAGTGCCAGCTTTTTCCAAACACTTATTTCCACCCTCTCCTGCCTTTCGTCTCCTCCCCCCTCTGCTCTTCTCCTCCCCCCTCTACTCTTCTCCCCCCCCCCTCTGCTCTTCTCCTCCCCCCTCTGCTCTTCTCCTCCACTTCCTGCTCTGCTCCACCCCCCTCTGCTTATCTCCACCCGTCCAATAAAGGACGGTAGACGCTCACACACATATGCATCTTGGCCATCGTCCCCTCCACACGAGAAACGCCTTAAAGTGACTGATGATTGGTCAGCCAGAGTAGCGAGCTGGACGCCCTGCCCTCCTCCCCTTTTCTCATCCCTCTGCCATCATGCGCCCTCAAAGCAAGGGATGGCAGTGTCTAGTGGGCAGCGTTTCAAAAAGAGCAAGAAAAGCATGGAAGAAGGCTGGAAGAGGGTCCACAAGAAGCTAGGAAGAAGGCTAGAAGAGGATCCACAAGAAGCGAGGAATAAGAATGGGAAAGTCGACAATAAGCTATAAACAAAACCCTTAAGAAGTCCGTAAGAAGTCTTGGAAGAAAGTTGGAAGATGGCATAGAGGAAGGTTTAGAACGAGTCTGGGGAAAAGTTGAAAGAAGGCTTAGAGGAAGACTTAGAAGTCTGGAAGAAGGTTGGAAGAAGGCTTAGAAGAAGCTTCTAATGCATGACTCTTGAGGGTCAGCCTCTATGGACAAATCAGCCGAAAGGACGAATTGCGACTTCCCAGATTTACGCGAGGTCTGTTCAGAAGGCCCATGAAGACATTCGAAGACTGGTAAGGAACACTTCCGGCACTGCGGCGTGTCCCCCAAAGCAGCTTGAGGTTTGTGCCAGTGACAGATCATACTGGCCTCAATCCATCAAGAGAGCAGTCACTACTTCTGACAACAGACACCGAATCTACCCCACTAGGGCCAGGGAAAAAAAGGAAGGTTGCTCCCCACAGCACCCCGTTAAAGATATGTCAGTGCCTCTAATGTCCTCATGTCTGCGGCTCACACATCGGTCTCCTACGCCACTCTCGGACAACCAGAAGAGCTGTGAGACCGCATTCCCGTCTTCGTCGACTCCGACGGACACCCCCAATGGAGGTGTGATGAGGTGCACCTATCACCAAGCGTAGTGTACATCTACTGTGTTCATCCTCTATTCAGTTATACCCGCTGCTGTCTCTTCCCAACCCCCTATTCTATGTGTCAGATCTCTCTGTCTGTCAGACCTCTCTCCAACCCCCCTTCCCCATCCTTTCTGTAAGGCAAGGTGACAGCTCGACCTCTCTCCACCACCCTCCCCATCCTTCTGTAAGGCAAGGTGACGCAGCTCGCCTCTCTCCACCCCCTCCCCATCTTTCTGTAAGCAAGGTGACCAGCTCGCCTCTCTCCAACCCCCCTTCCCCATCCTTTCTGTAAGGCAAGGTGACCAGCTGACCTTCCCCATCCTTTCTGTAAGGCAAGGTGACCAGCTCGCCTCTCTCCAACCCCCCTTCCCCATCCTTTCTGTAAGGCAAGGTGACCAGCTCGCCTCTCTCCAACCCCCCTTCCCCATCCTTTCTGTAAGGCAAGGTGACCAGCTGACCTCTCTCCAACCCCCCTTCCCCATCCTTTCTGTAAGGCAAGGTGACCAGCTCGCCTCTCTCCAACTCCCCTTCCCCCCCAGTCCTGTGTGTCAGACCTCTCTCCAACCCCCCTCCCCCCCCAGTCCTGTGTGTCAGACCTCTCTCCAACCCCCCTTCCCCATCCTTTCTGTAAGGCAAGGTGACCAGCTGACCTCTCTCCAACCCCCCTTCCCCATCCTTTCTGTAAGGCAAGGTGACCAGCTGACCTCCCTCCAACCCCCCTTCCCCATC
>JAWQFJ010026733.1:0-62500 GCA_034096865.1 Theodoxus fluviatilis | reverse complement strand
ATCATTACAGTCTATTTTGGCCTATTCATGCACAAAGCAGCCCCCGAATACAAGATCGCGTAAGTCGGTTCTTGAAAGTTCTGGAACCCGTCAAAAAGGTATAACAGGTGCAAGTGCAAGCGTGTAAGAGCGTGCACACGAGAGAAAAGGTGAGAGCGAAAATTAAGATAGGTGAGTGAAAAGTCCTCCATTAGGAGTGATTGAACCCTCTACAAAATCTAGTTCTGAGAGTGAGAGCGTGGACAACACGCACGCGATAGAGTGCACAGCAGAGACCGAAGACACGTGTAAGAGAGTGGATAACAGCGAATGTGTCCTCTGAGAATCCAGTTTTGAGAGTGAAGTTATAATGGTAATGCTGCATATTGATTGTCATCGCTGTGTATCGACCAGTGAGTGAATAAAGCTTTTGAAAAGGACCACCTGATTTTGTGCACTTCGACTTCCCGGCGCATGCTCGGAGAACCGCCGTACAGACAGGACTTTGCCGCAAGCTAGAGGAACTGCCGTACAGACAGGACTTCCCGGCGCAAGCTAAGAGAACTGCCATACAGACAGGACTTCCTGGCGCATGCTCGGAGAACCGCAGTACAGACAGGACTTCCCGGCGCAAGCTAAGAGGACTGCCATACAGACAGGACTTCCCGGCGCAAGCTCGGAGAACCGCAGTACAGACAGGACTTCCCGGCGCAAGCTAAGAGGACTGCCATACAGACAGGACTTCCCGGCGCAAGCTCGGAGAACCGCAGTACAGACAGGACTTAACGGCGTAAGCTAGAGGAACCGCCATACAGACAGGACTTCCCGGCGCAAGCTCGGAGAACCGCAGTACAGATAGGACTTCCCGGCGCAAGCTAAGAGGACTGCCATACAGACAGGACTTCCCGGCGCAAGCTCGGAGAACCGCAGTACAGACAGGACTTAACGGCGCAAGCTAGGAGAACCGCCGTACAGACAGGACTTCCCGGCGCAAGATAAGAGAACCGCCATACAGACAGGACTTTGCCGCAAGCTAGGAGAACGGCCATACAGACAGGACTTCCCGGCGCAAGATAAGAGAACCGCCGTAAAGACAGGACCTCCCGGCGCAAGCTAAGAGAACTGCCGTACAGATAGGACTTTGCCGCAAGCTAGGAGAAACGCCGTACAGATAGGACTTTGCCGCAAGCTAGGAGAACCGCCGTACAGACAGGACTTTACCACAAGCTAGGAGAACCGCTGTACAAATGGGACTTTGCCGCAAGCTAGGAGAACCGCCATACAGATGGGGCTTTGCTGCAAGCTAGGAGTACCGCTCTACAGATAGGACTTTGCCGCAAGCTAGGAGAACCGCCATACAGGCAGGACTTTGCCGCAAGCTAGGAGAACCGAAGTACAGATAGGAATTCCCTGCGCAAGCTAGGAGAACCGCCGTACAGACAGGACTTCCCGGCGCAAGCTAAGACAACTGCCATACAGATAGGACTTGACGGCGCAAGCTAAGAGAACTGCCATACAGATAGGACTTGCCAACGCAAGCTAAGAGAACCGCCGTACAGACAGGACTTGCCGGCACAAGCTATGAATACCGCCGTACAGACAGGACTTCCTGGCGCAAGCTAGGAGAACCGCCGTACAGACAGGACTTCCGTGCGCAAGCTAGGAGAACCGCCGTACAGACAGGACTTCCCAGCGCAAGCTAAGAGAACCGCCATACAGACAGGACTTCCTGGCACAAGCTAGGAGTACCGCCGTACAGATGGGACTTTGCCGCAAGCTAAGAGAACCGTCGTACAAATAGGACTTTGCCGCAAGCTAGGATAACCGCCGTACAGACAGGACTTTGCCGCAAGCTAGGAGAACCGCCGTACAGATGGGACTTTGCCTCAAGCTAAGAGAACCGCCGCACAGATAGGACTTCCCGGCGCAAGCTAGGAGAACTGCCGCACAGAGAGGACTTCCAGGCGCAAGCTCGGAGAACCGCCGCACAGAGAGGACATCCCGTCACAAGCTAGAAGAACCGTCGTACAGACAGGACTTTGCCGCAAGCTAGGAGAACTGCCCCGCAGACAGGACTTCCCGGCGCAAGCTAGGAGAACCGCCGCACAGAGAGGACATCCCGTCGCAAGCTAGGAGAACCATAGTACAGACAGGACTTTGCCGCAAGCTAGGAGAACCGCCGCACAGATAGGACTTCCCGGCACAAGCTAGGAGAACCGCCATACAGTCAGTACTTTGCCGCAAGCTAGGAGAACCACCATACAGTCAGTACTTTGCCGCAAGCTAGGAGAACCGCCATACAGTCAGTACTTTGCCGCAAGCTAGGAGAACCGCCATACAGTCAGTACTTTGCCACAAGCTAGGAGAACCGCCATACAGATAGGACTTCCCGGCGCAAGCCAGGAAAACCACTGTACAGATAGGACTTTGCCGCAAGCTAGGAGAACTGCCGCACAGATAGAACTTTGCCGCAAGATAGGAGAACCGAAGTACAGATAGGAATTCCCGGCACAAGCTAGGAGAACCGCCGTACAGATAAGGACTTTGCCGCAAGCTAGGAGAACCGCCGCACAGATAGGACTTCCCAGCACAAGCTAGGAGAACCGCCATACAGTCAGTACTTTGCCGCAAGCTAGGAGAACCAACATACAGTCAGTACTTTGCCGCAAGCTAGGAGAACCGCCATTCAGATAGGACTTCCCGGCGCAAGCCAGGAGAACCGTCGTACAGACAGGACTTTGTGAAAGAGACAAGTCGCAAGCTAGGAAAACCGCTGTACAGACAGGACTTCCCGGCGCAAGCTAAGAGAACAGCTGTACAGACAGGACTTCCCGGCGCAAGCTAGAAGAACCGCCGTACAGACAGGACTTTGCCGCAAGCTAGGAGAACCACTGTACAGATAGGACTTTGCCGCAAGCTAGGAGAACTGTCGTACAGATAGGACTTTGCCGCAAGCTAGGAGAACTGCCGCACAGATAGGATTTTGCCGCAAGATAGGAGAACCAAAGTACAGATAGGAATTCCCGGCACAAGCTAGGAGAACCGCCGTACAGATAAGGACTTTGCCGCAAGCTAGAACCGCCGTACAGATAGGACTTCCCGGCGCAAAGTAGTAGAACCGCCGTACAGACAGGACTTTGCCGCAAGCTAGGAGAACCGCTGAACAGACAGGACTTTGCCACAAGCTAGGAGAACCGCCGTGCAAATGGGACTTTGCGACAAGCTAGGTGAACCGTCATACAGATGGGACTTTAACGCAAGCTAGGAGAACCGCCGTACAGACAGGACTTTGCTGCAAGCTAGGAGAACCACCGTACAGATAGGACTTCCCGGCGCAAGCTAGGAGAACTGCTCTACAGATAGGACTTCCCGCCGCAAGCTAGGAGAACTGCCGCACAGATAGGACTTTGCCCCAAGCTAGGAGAACCGCCGTACAGATAGGACTTTGCCGCAAGCTAGGAGAACCGCCATACAGATAGGACTTTGCTGCAAGCTAGGAGAACCGCCGCACAGATAGGACTTCCCGGCGCAAGCTAGGAGAACAGCCGTACAGACAGGACTTTGCCGCAATATAGGAGAACCGCAGTACAGACAGGAATTCCCGGTGCAAGCTAGGAGAACCGCCGTACAGACAGGACTTCCCGGCGCAAGCTAGGAGAACCGCCGTACAGACAGGACTTCCCGGCGCAAGCTAGGAGAACCCCGTACAGACAGGACTTCCCGGCGCAAGCTAGGAGAACCCCGTACAGACAGGACTTCCCGGCGCAAGCTAGGAGAACCCCGTACAGACAGGACTTCCCGGCGCAAGCTAGGAGAACCCCGTACAGACAGGACTTCCCGGCGCAAGCTAGGAGAACCATCGTACAGACAGGACTTTGTGAAAGAGACAAGTCGCAACAGAAATTTAAATTACAATGACAAAGAATGAGAAAATTCGTGCATCATAAATGCATACGCAATAACGAGGCATACGCTTATCAAGGCACGTGATAAATATGTCTGACTGTATGCTACCTGGGGCAGGCTTAGGCTGAGATGAAAACCTGTCAGTGACACCCCTCCTCTGCAACATCTTTGCCAACTATTAACTGGTGTTTGCCAAATCTTGGAACATATTGGCGGAATATTCTGTCAAAATTTGCCTTGTGTTGGGATATATTCGCTGAATATTTGGTCAAGTGTTCGGTTCTTAATTAGTTTTCGCCAAGACTTGGGATATTGGCTCGATAGGTAATGCCAATAGCTATTAACGCGAGATACTCGGGAGATCCCCTCAGAGCACACTGTGGGAACAAGAAGGGCAAAGCCCATACGACTCACATGCTTGACCTTACCTTGACCTTTACGTGGCCTTGACCTTCGGGTGACCTTCAAGGTCAAGGTCAAACAACTAAATCTAGCAATGACATCATACACTAACAAGAAGGGCAAAGCCCATACTACTCACATGCTTGACCTTGACCTTTACATGACCTTGACCTTCAGGTGACCTTCAAGGTAAAACAACTAAACCTAGCAATGACATCATACACTAAGAACTGCTTTACACATTTTCCTACAAAATACATATGACCTTGACCCAAGGTCAAGGTCATCCAATGTCATGCGACACAAAGCTGTTAATTCAAGACATAGGAAGCACAATGGTGCTTATTGGCACTTTCTACCATGAGCTATTGTCACTTTTAGCGGTTCACTACCCCATTTTGGTCACATTTCATAAGGGTCAAAGTGACCTTGACCTTGATGATATGTGACCAAAAGTGTCTCATGATGAAATTATAACATGTGTACTACAATGTTATGAAGTTTGGAAGAGTTATCTTCCATAGTTCAGGGTCAAGGTCACTTCAAAATATGTATACAATCCAACTTTAAAGAGTTCCTGTGACCTCGAAGCAAGGTCAATCAAACTGGTATCCAAAGATAGGGATTACTTTGCCCTATACACCATATATAGGTCAGGTATCCAATCTCAAAAACTTCAGAGAAAATTGGGAAAATGTGAAAATGGCCGTTTTTTAGACCTTGACCTTGAAGCAAGGTCGTCACTATGGATGTTTTTTGAGGCCTTGTCATCATACACCATCATGCCGAATTAGGTGTTGATAGACTTAATAGTCTCCAAGAAAAATCCAACGTTAAAGTTTTTATGGACGACACCATGCCCCGACGGACGAAACGGGTGAGTACATAGACTCACTTTTGCTTCGCATGTGAGTCAAAAACATGTAGCTTCGTTTACATTTACAGCCATTGTACACTTACGGTTTGGGCATGATGCCGATCGATGCCATATTGCAAATGTCCCTTAGGAGATCTTGGCTTGGTTTTGCCAAGCTATTAAGAAGCTAGAGATTTGCAGTCTTGGCGCAATAGTTGCCGAATTTTTGCCGAATTTGCCGAGACTTGGTGAATAATTGCAAAAATTTATTTGTCAGTAAAGACAGGATTTAGTTTTCTTCTCCTGTCAGATGGTATTTCGATGGTTGTCTTAGTCGCTGGCTGTCAGTGTTTGTTGCTGGGTGGGATGTAGCAGGTCCTTGTTTTCCTCTTTTTCACTGACTTGGATGTAGAGTTTTGAAATGCAAGGCAAAAACAGTTTTAATTGACAATTAAGGGTGTTAATTTGGGACATTTGTAAAGGGGTGATGCATCGAGTAGATCCTACGTCCTTGTAATGAGCTGTAAGAAAATAAATCATGGGCTCTTTGCGATGAAGGTTTGTTCTGCAGGGAATAAACAAGATGTGAAAATAAGGTTTACAGAAGTTTCGTCAGAGAAAGCTCCATCACAGCTCATGCCCTGTTGCACCTACTGTACATGTATTTGTCCATTCTAAAGTGTCCTTGTTAATACCACAGCATCTACAACAACAAAATGTTTTCTACAATTATGTGTGGTAGATTTCCTTTTTCGTTTTCATCTTCATGCAGATTTTACTTCAGTTGTCAACGTTTGTCTGTACTTGATTGTAAAATAATGACTGCCACGATATATCTCCTTCAAATGTTAAACTGTTTTATTTCGGTATACAATAAATTCTTTCACAGAACGAGTCGTCAACTTGCTTCTAAATGGGGGAAAAAACCTGATAAAGAATTCCTTCACTTTATTACCTGTCTGTCTGTGCTATCACCATCATTCACACAACTAGGTTACAAAGCCCACATTGAGAAGCCTACCTGTTGATGTTTCGTACAAGAGTCAGTCCATGTCTTGATTGCAGCATTAGACTGTTCCTTTCAAGTGCTCCTTTGAACTTCTGGTTTCTTCGTGTTACCTTTCGCATTGGGTACTACTTCAACAGAAACATGCCAGCTTCGCCAGAAAATCCCAAGTTGTTGGTTTGTTTGTTTGTTTGTTTCACAACAAGAGAAGGGTGACTAATGAGATCTGATGGTGCGAAGTTGCAGGGGCAAGCTTTTGGAGCATTATATCCGTCTTCAGGCCTAGAGACAAATTCTCAAAAAGCTTCCCCCTGCAACTTGGCATCCCCAGACTGCATTGGTCACCCTTCTCTTGTCTTTGATTATAGTCTGACATCGGCCTTGGTCACCCTTCTCTTGTCTTTGATTATAGTCTGACATCGGCCTTGGTCACCCTTCTCTTGTCTTTGATTGTAGTCTGACATCGGCCTTGGTCACCCTTCTCTTGTCTTTGATTATAGTCTGACATCGGCCTTGGTCACCCTTCTCTTGCCTTTGATTATAGTCTGACATCGGCCTTGGTCACCCTTCTCTTGTCTTTGATTATAGTCTGACATCGGCCTTGGTCACCCTTCTCTTGCCTTTGATTATAGTCTGACATCGGCCTTGGTCACCCTTCTCTTGTCTTTGATTATAGTCTGACATCGGCCTTGGTCACCCTTCTCTTGCCTTTGATTATAGTCTGACATCGGCCTTGGTCACCCTTCTCTTGTCTTTGATTATAGTCTGACATCGGCCTTGGTCACCCTTCTCTTGTCTTTGATTATAGTCTGACATCGGCCTTGGTCACCCTTCTCTTGTCTTTGATTATAGTCTGACATCGGCCTTGGTCACCCTTCTCTTGTCTTTGATTATAGTCTGACATCGGCCTTGGTCACCCTTCTCTTGTCTTTGATTATAGTCTGACATCGGCCTTGGTCACCCTTCTCGTCTTTGATTATAGTCTGACCTCGGCCTTGGTCACCCTTCTCTTGTCTTTGATTATAGTCTGACATCGGCCTTGGTCACCCTTCTCTTGTCTTTGATTATAGTCTGACCTCGGCCTTGGTCACCCTTCTCTTGTCTTTGATTATAGTCTGACATCGGCCTTGGTCACCCTTCTCTTGTCTTTGATTATAGTCTGACATCGGCCTTGGTCACCCTTCTCTTGTCTTTGATTATAGTCTGACATCGGCCTTGGTCACCCTTCTCTTGCCTTTGATTATAGTCTCACATCGGCCTTGGTCACCCTTCTCTTGTCTTTGATTATAGTCTGACATCGGCCTTGGTCACCCTTCTCTTGCCTTTGATTATAGTCTGACATCGGCCTTGGTCACCCTTCTCTTGTCTTTGATTATAGTCTGACATCGGCCTTGGTCACCCTTCTCTTGTCTTTGATTATAATCTGACATCGGCCTTGGTCACCCTTCTCTTGTCTTTGATTATAGTCTGACATCGGCCTTGGTCACCCTTCTCTTGTTGTTCTAGATTATAGTCTGACACTGGCCTTGGTCACCCTTCTCTTGTCTTTGGTTATAGTCTGACATCGGCCTTGGTCACCCTTCTCTTGTCTTTGATTATAGTCTGACATCGGCCTTGGTCACCCTTCTCTTGTCTTTGATTATAGTCTGACATCGGCCTTGGTCACCCTTCTCTTGTCTTTGATTATAGTCTGACATCGGCCTTGGTCACCCTTCTCTTGTCTTTGGTTATAGTCTGACATCGGCCTTGGTCACCCTTCTCTTGTATTTGATTATAGTCTGACATCGGCCCCCCACCTCTCTGGTCACCCTTCTCTTGTCTTTGATTATAGTCTGACATCGGCCCCCCACCTCTCTGTCTGTTTCACGTAAGTGGCGGACGTTGGAGATGATCATGGGAGTAGGACATGAACACAACTAAATGGAATTGTGCAAAAGGATAAAAAGAACAAACAAACAGTGGGCGATGGAATGTAATCATGTCAAGAGGGAGATGAGAACATGAAGGAAGTTACTGCAGTGAAAATGAAGTGCAAGTTGTAATTGGCCCTGGTTGGTATACGTAATGATTCATCTTTCAGGAGCCTCCAGACTGTCAATGTCTGTGGGAAAACGAGCGTTCCAAGATGGACGTCGACAACCATCCCACAGCATGAGGTTTTTCAGCTCTTGTAACATCTGTCTGTCTCTGCAGTAGAGACACGCCACTGCAAGCCTACCAGTGCAAGTGTACTGCTGAGAGCGCTGACCTAGCCCTCATGGATTGAGTAGACAGTCCAGTGTACTGCTTAAGTAGTATACAGCTCGTGGTACCAAATCTGAGTAGTAGGAGCTAGACGAGCTTTCCGTGTCACTCCATTGTCGCTGACTGCAAAACATCACACCATAACCATAATTCTACAGCAAGACTTGCAACCAAACTTGCTTCCACTGCAAGCATGCACACCATATTTTCATCCCAAATTGAGCACAAACACGAGGTTTTCTTTTCCAATAGTTTATTAGTCAAAATAAGTTTTATAAAAATCAAAACAAAGAAAAGTACATTATTAATAACAAACAGGAATTCAAAATATGTAATATATGTTATGCCGGGAGAAGGCTGACTCAGGCTAGAGAGTGGCTCAGCAGGCCTACATCGAGGTGAACGCACCTTGCAAAAATATGCCAGGGGAGCACGTTTGCTGTTGCTAAAAATAGTTCTGGGTTGCTGGAGGCGTAGGGTTCTTCTTAAAGAACATATGCTTCCACCCCTCCCCAGAAGACCCTCCTAACCACCCCCTCCTTTCTCTGCTATCGTATTTCTGGTGTGGTTGCAGACTGTACGTCTAACAACATAGGAATCTCAGTAATTTTGGGAAGTAGGCATAGAAGAGAGAACGGAGTAGAGAGAGGGGCAGACGGAGACAGGCAGGCAGAGAGGACGGATCAGAGAGAGGGAGCATTAACAACTGTCTATTGCCTGAATAAAGAATTGAACTTCAAGACAGAAGTTTGTGTTCCACTGCCAAGACGAGCGGCCAACCATCCCCTACAATCAAGCCAAGCGACTCTACCAAGAAAAGCAAAGGTATTTATGTCCAGAGAGATAAAGAAATGAAAGACAATCGTAGCAAAGAACCAGCACGATAACAAGTGGTGGAGATGCGAATTCGATTGCCCCCCTCTCTGGCGCTGACATTTTAAGATTTTACAAGTGTGCTTAAAACTGTTCCCTGTGGAACAAGTATTTCACATCGCCAAAATTGAGTGAGTATAGAGTCTGAGACAGTACTATTTACGGAACTTTTTCTCACCCGCCCTCGGTGAGACTCACAGAAAATCAGTTCTGTGAGAACCTTTGTGTCCAGAAACCCGTGCATTGAAATCATCTCCCCACTACAAAAACCTTCAATCACAAAGAAAGTTTCGACCTACCTCTCTCCAACAGACATTTCGTCGTTTTTCACACACTGAGAACGTTTCCAGTGTGAATATATCCTTAGAACTGTTGTTATGCCGGGAAAAAGAAGGCTGACTCAGGCTAGCGAGTGGCGCAGCAAGTCTACATCGGGTTGAACGTACCTTACAAAATATGCCACGCGAGCACATTTGCTGTTGCTAGAAATAGTTCAAGGTCGCAGTGGAAGCGTATGGGTCCTTCCCAAAGAAACCCTCTTCTCCCTGCTATCGTATTTTTAGCATCGTCGCAGACGCCACTCCTTTTTAGGAGAGCGGGACTGTCCGTCTAAACCACATAGGAATCTCGGTAATTTTGGAAAGAGACATAGAGAAAGAGAGCGGAGCAGAGAGAGGGGCAGACGGGTAGAAGCGAGCGTCCAGCTCGGATCAGAGGGAAAAGGTTTGAGACCTGTACACTGCTGAATAAAAGATTGCGAACAAATCAGCCGAAGTTCTGTATTCCAAAAGCCAAGTGACCAGCCATCCCCCCCTTCAAGCTTGTGCGCCAAAGACAACTACAATACAAGGAACCAAAGGTATTTATAAGAGAGAGAAGAATCGCCAGATTCAGACACAAAGAAGTGAGCCCCGTTACAAGTGGTGGAGATTGCAAGTCGATCGCCCTCCCTCTCTGACGCTAAAATTCTTTTTAATATTATAAGTGCGCTTGAAGTTGATCCCTGTCGATCAATCATATTTCCACATCTGCTCAAATTCCTCTACCAGTGATTTTTTCTATTTCTCTGTCTTTCTCCATCATTTTTTTCTTTCCTTTGTGTTCCCGTTTCCCTACCCTTTTTTTCCCCCCTCTCTCCCCTAAACTATATCAATTACATTTCCTATCAGGATAGTCCCTTGCCCCTGTCGAGTTTTTAACCAGCTAACGCTCTTTTCCTCTCCCTATTTTTTCATACCGTATGTTTTTTTTAGCCCTCAATCTCTCCTCCACCCCACCCTCCATTCCACATCTCCTTATATGGTCAGACGCTCCCTCGCAGCCAGCTCTCCTTGTGACGTCACCAAGTCTTGCTGACGCTCCACCTTTCCCTCCACGTCCCTCACCCCACCCTCTTTTTCCTTGTTAAACAATTCTTTTTCAACCTGGCGGAACAAATTGACCCCCGGTTATCCCCAATCGCCGACATTGAATACTATCGTGTATTGAGAGCACTCCCAATTTGCGACATTGTCCAACACAAAAACTTTTTTAAACTCACTTGGTCTTTTAACGAAACCCTAGCCCCTACTGACACCCTCGCCCAGCACACCGACTACTTGCTTGAAGCTTTCACCCACGTAGGATATCTTTATGATGATCTGCGAAAATTCGTAGGAGACGACCACTTTTCCCACTCTACTCAACTTGCCTATGACATCATTGATACCCTCACTTTCCCTGCAGATCTCTCTCTCACAGAGCCCTGCCCACAGAATGTGGATGCTCTTTTTCTCGCTGCATTCATCTCTCACACATATCGCGTAGACTATGGGTGGAGGCTTTCGGAGAATTCATCCCGCAGACGTGTCGCATAGATTGTGTTCAAAGCTTGACCAGTGAAGTTCCCCTTTTGGTTATAACTTGCCCATCAAACTGGCGGAATTAACCGGAAACCAGTACCCTGTTGCCAATCCTATCAGCTACTATTTGATTTTGAGAGAACTGCCCATCTATCAAATTGTCCGCCACAAATTTTTCCCCAGAATCACCGGGTCATTCGATCCCCCTGCCCCTACCGCCACCCTTCGGGATCATGTACATTATTTGCTCAAAGCCTTCTCCCATGTTGCACGGCTAAACACTGATCTTCAAAGCTTCCTAGGAGACAAAATATATATGCACACTTCCAACATGGGGCTCAACATCGTCAATACTTTCACCCTCCCCGAGGACCTCTCCCTCCACAGATCCAATCCTCAGAACGTTGACGCCATATTCCTGGCGGCATATACTTGCAAATTCTGCAGTATTCCATATGGGTGGAAACTCTTTCTGTAGAACCTTTCTCCCTGCTTTCATGTCTGCCTTCTTTATCCTTATGCACTGAATTGTTCTCTTCTGACCTGATTCTACACCTATTCTCTCTCTCTTCCATCACTGGTTTGAGACCCGCTCTTGCGCGATGTGGACATCAAGCCACTATTTTTTTTTCAGTGACATCAGTCACTGTTTGTTGCCTGTGAGAAGAGAACCTCTTCCAGAGAAATATGACTTCATTGCTGTGAATCAGACCTGCTCCACCGTCGCTAAGCGTTCAGAGCGGCGCGCTCCCCGACTGGTCGACTGTCTACAGCGTGTCTGCTCCTGGTGTTTGCGCCAACCCCCCTGATGAAACATTCAACTCCCTGAACGTTTTTTGGGGGAATCAAGACAGCGTGCATTCATGACTGTTCGTGTTCCGACGAGTGTCGAGACAATGCCTTAACGAGGTGTTTACACTCGTTGTGTGGTGCTTTATTCAAAGACACAGTGCTCTCTCTCTTTTGGAACAGACTGTAATGACAAAAATGGAAGAAAATAATAGGTGCATAAATAAACACAGAGTCTGACACGTTCAAGGACCTTTTTCTCAACTGCCTTGGTGAGACTCGCTATGATGAGCTTTCTCCAAAGCCGAGAAATCTTCTGACGCCTGCGAGAAAAGAAAACCCTCGCAGAGCGATTGGCTTATCTTTGGCATCCCTACAACGGACATCCCCTGCGCCCGGTTGGTGGAAGCTTGCCTGCCGGACACTCCCTCTTCCGAGACCTCCACGTTTCATCGCCGCCAGAAGATGCGCCAACCCCTGCCAGCCCCCCCCCCCCCCCTCACCCGCTGGTTCTCCCTCAGCGAGCCTTTGATCCCACCCCCCACCCCCACCCCCGGGTGGGACCATCTGTGTTGCCTGACCCCTCCTCCTCGGCGCTGCCAACGGAGTCGCCTGGTGCTGTGGCGGACGCCTACAGCTCGCCTGCGCTGCTCGCTGCCTGCCCGCCTCTGGCAGAACAGCCTCACCTCCCTCTCCCTCCCTCCCTCACCTCCCTCCCTCCCTCCCTCTCTCCCTCCCTCCCTCCCTCCCTCCCTCCCTTCCTCCCTCACCTCACTTCCTTCCTCTCCCTCCCTCTCCCAACCCCCTTTTCACCATCCATTCCCCCTTGCCAAGACTAACTTTTCCGATTTTTTTTTATTCCATTCGTTTTTAACATGTCAGCATCACGTCACGACCCCTTACGCGCCTGTTTGCTAAGAGACAGCAGGGTCGGGAATTAAATGTGTTTGATGTGTTTCGTGACTTTCCCTTGGACACTGACCTACCACTTACCCCTCTTGTTCCTGTCACTGCTGATGAAGAGAACAATATTCCTCGGCCTCATAGCCCTGTGTCGACGGATCTATCTCAACACACCCTTCCCCCCTCCCCAACCCATTCCCCGACCTTAGACGTCCATTATTCAAGAATTTATCCCAGACTGTTGCAGGACCCTATCTCAAACGAATTTCTCTCCCTCCCCCAATCTTCACGCTCCCCGCACCTCCCACCTGCCCCATCCTCTTCCCCACCCCCACTCTTCACTCCCCTGATCCCTGATCCGCCATCCCCTACGACTCCGTCAACCTGCCCGGTGCCACAACCAGATCACCGCCTGGACCACAGACCCGCCCAGGACCCCTGGACCCTGCCTCCCACGACGCCTGCTGTTCCTGTGCCACCACTTCAGAGACCTCCACCTGTGATGGCGAGACCTGCAGACATTTCGTCAGCTGACTTTCATCTGGCGGATCACTTCCGTGGTTTGCCCACGGAGGACGCTGACCAGTGGCTACTCCGACTGGAGAGACTTTTTGCACTCCGTGGCCGCTCGAATCAAGAACTCTTGGACTGGTTTCCAGTTTTTCTGAGAGACTTCGCCTCAGAGTGGTTCCTGTCACTTCCTGCATCCACCCAGACCAACTACAACCACCTGCGTGCTGCCTTTCTGGAAAGATTTGCAGTCTCCTCTATGCGATGGACAAAAGTCAATGACTTCATGTCCCGCACTCAAAAGCCAGGTGAGCCTGTTACCTCATTTTATCACTCTGTCACCAGCCTTGGTGCCAAAGCAGGTAAATCGCCACCCGAGTGTTTTGATGTCTTTGTAAAAGGGCTGCAGCAATATCTTCGATCACAGGTGCTCTTGCGTGACCCCTCAGACATCACGACAGCTTTTCAGCATGCTCGTCTTGCAGAATCTGTCACCCCATCACCCGTTGACGCACCGACTTTGTCATCTGACATGCAGAAACTGTTCGGCAGACTCAACGACATTCAGACTCTGTTGACACCTGATGCCATTCAGACAATTCAGGCCCCCACACCCCAACAGACTTTCTCGCGACCCCAGAGGCCTCAGCAAAATTTCAGGTCGCCACGATACATGCCACGACAACAGATGACTGGCCCACCCAGACAGATGACATCTGACCAGTCTTTTGTGGTAGGGAGTCCGGAGTGATCTCCCTGAGGCCGCGAGGTCACGTGGTATCGTTCACTGCCGGGATATTTAAGTGTGGGTCAAGCGGGCAGTCTTTCTTCTATCCGGCGACCAGAGGGGTGAGAGGGCACAAGAGGGCAGAGCTGAGAGCGAGAAGTAGAGCAGAGCTAACAGAGTGCAAGAGTTGGGCGAGCAGAGAGATCGAGGCGGGCAGGCAGCGCATCCACAGCCACTGAATTAAGGTAAGTGCACCATGCTTCCTGTCTCTGTATTGTAACAGTGTAAGCATGAGGCCTCGATCGGACGGCCGCCGGTGCCATGCGGGTCGAGCATGGCACCACCAGAATAGCAGACAGCCTCGTGGTGCCTAATGGCAGGAGTCGGAATGACTCGGGTGCCAGCCAGAGTTAGCCCACCGTTACTAGCTCTATAGGCGGATTTCCCCTCCCTTCCCAGGTCGCGTGAACGAACTCTTAGCAGAACCTGCGTGCCTTCGGTCATGGCTATGCGCCTATCTTGTACTCGCGTATAGAGTGGCATTGGCCAGTAATGGCGGTTAATGGCCACTACATGGGCGGAGGCGGTCCCTACCAAACTTTCAATTCGAGACCTCCTCCCTCATATCCACCCACGGACGGTACCCAACCCGATGGCTGTTACAGATGTGGCGTTTCCCACCCACCACCATGCCACTACATCAACCATCGATGTAGCTACTGCAACATCATTGGACACACATCATTTGCATGCAAACGTCGATGTTCCCCACGACAAAATATGCGACGACAATGACAACCCAGACAGCGTTGCTCCCCAGTCCGCATGCGTTCTACTGCTACACAGACTGCTGACTTCACTAATGTGTCTACACAGACTGCTTTGATACCTGATGACAAACCTTCTTCTATCCCCTCTTCTGTCTCCCACCTTGAACTTTCTGCCACTACAAAACTCCTTCCTTCCACACATCCAAACAAAGCACATATTCTTCTAGGCCCCAACAATGTTTTGGCATTGATTGACACAGGCGCATCTCTCAGCTGTATCTCTCAATCATTCTATGAATCATCTGGTCTGCAGAACACTTGCTTTCTAACACCACCTGTGCATCCTACCATCATCAGTGTCACAACCTCGGAACTGGAAGTTCTTGGTGACGTGTCAATTCCAGTCAACATTCATGAGGTTCATGCAAATCAGACTTTCTCTGTAGTCAGGAATCTATCACAACCCGTCATTCTTGGCATTGACTTCCTGACACGTCACAAAGCAAGACTGGATTTCTCATCCAATACCCTCACCTTCCCTCTTCCACAACCTTCTCAAACTCCTATCTCCCCTTCTCCTCTGTTTTCCTCAGTCTATGCGCTCCAATCTGTTCATCTCCCTCCCAACTCCAAAACGCTCTTCAATGTTGCTGTTGACTGCTCCAATTACACCACTTCTGGTGCATTCCTTCCAACCTATCAACACTCATCTCTCCTCTTTCCACATTGTTTACTCTCTGTCACAGAGTTGATTATTGAATTAAGCTTGAAAGGTTTATGGTTACTGTGAAGTAATAGGGGTTTCAATTTAATTTACTCTTTAATTAATCATTGGTGCAGGATATGACGTCTGTGGTTGATTTTCATTTTTTAAGTATAATGTTACCTAAACATTTCCTGTGTGGTTATTGGAGTTCTGAATGGAAAACAAAACTTTTCGTTGATGCATGGGACATTTTCACTTCAGTGGAGGATGAAACTTGACATTGTCACCCAGCTTCAATTGACTGATCCATGAACCTGTCATTCCAGATCTACACAGATGGACAGCCCTCCCACTTTGTGGCTGCCTGCAGTACACGCACAGCCAACTGTGCATGCACTGGGGAGGAGCAGAACCTGACAGCGTACCAGTACCAGGGCCAGATCTACTACCGCTCCTACAAACACATCCCTGCAGGCACCGAACTGCTGGCCTGGTATCCCTCCTATTTTGACAATTATTTTCAATCTACCTGAATATTGTACACCCTACATCACTTGCCTGTGCATATCGGTGTGCGGATATGTTGGCCCCTGTGGATTGTATTTAGTATAATGGGTCATTTTTGCTAGTATTAGTCACTTTTTTCTAAGACAAAAATGAAAAACAAAGCAAATTTCAAAACAAGATTAAGACGTACTTCACTAATGACAAGCAACAAGAATTCTAAATTTGTTATAACTAGGCAAACAATCAATATTCTTCATTTGAATAAACTTGATCGTGGTTTCCACTCTACTCTTCCTAATACTGGTTTGTGTACAGCATGAACGTCATGATGAGATTATTAACAAATTCCTGGACTCAACCCTATTCCAGCTATTAATTCAATGCTTATCTTCCTCTTTCATTCACTGTCCCTGATTCTTATTACTTAGTTTATTACGGAATGCAGATAATCCTTAAATCAGGCGACGATATGTTTGGGTTTTTCCCTGAAATTTTAGTAAAATACGTTTTTTTGAACACATGCAAAAATAATACATTTTTTAGTGTAGAAATGACTGAATTTTTAGATTTTGTTAAAATTTGTATTGAAATTTAAACCGTTTTTGAGATATTCGCCTGTATATAGGGTGGGTCTGAGTGGTCTGAGCCGTCATTTTGCTTCAAAATGTCACCCTCCCTTCACTGGACGATCTATTCTAAAATAATTAGCTACTCCCTTTCTGGCTTTTATTCTACTGTAAATAATGAGCACTCCCTCTTTATTAGCACTTCCGGTTTGCATTTCAGCGTGGTCTGGTAGGATTTTGAGGTTGTTTTCGTCATTTTCTGAACTGTAAACAAAAGTAGCCTGTATTTCCAACCTGTGATTGTGTTTCAAGATGCCTGGTGGTGTAAAACTACGGGGTAAACGAGCAAAGAAGCGAAAGTTTCACGGAAATCAACACTCGGAAGGATCTGCCTACAAGAAAACAAAGACAGTTGAATCTGATGAGAACAATACAGACAATGATAGAGGTGAGACAGACGATGTTGTGCCATCATCGAGTGACAATGCCACGCCCACTCAAAGTGCAAGGAAGTTATCTCAAGGCCGTGAAGCTTATTTGATCTTTGAAAATGAGCCGAGAGAGAATAATGATGGTGAAATTAAATTTGAATGTGACAAAACTGACATCACAGACATGGACCAAACTGGAAGCAGAATATTTTATATGGATTTACTGAACATGAACCTTTCTTCGAGTGTTGTGTGTAGGTACTGCAAGCAGCCAGTCCGTCTTCTAGAGGTGAAAAGAAAAGGCCTCGGCTCTCATTTTGCCTTCCATTGTGACACTGCAAGATGCAACAAGCAAAGAGCTTTTCCCAACTGTGCTGTTTACAAAGTAAACAATCTTGAAAACTACTCGATAAACCGACGTGTTGCTTTTGCCATGAGGTGTATCGGTGATGACAGAGCAGACCTGCAAACATTTTGTGGGGTCATGGACTTGCCTCCACCTGTTCATGACAATACATACAATATCATCAACAAGACAGTCCAAGCTGCAGCAACAACAGTTCAGGTAGATTCAATGAGAAGAGCAGCTGAGGAGGAATTTGCACAAGCTGAACCCATTCCCGGTGAGATTGTTCGAAACACTGACGCTTCAAGTGATGGTACCTGGATGACACCTGGTCATTCCTCAAAAATAGGTGCTGCCACAGTGATAGGCTGCAAGACTGGCAGGGTGTTAGACATAGGAACAAGAAGCAAAGTATGTAAGAGCTGTGATGTTTGGCTCAAGAGAGACAAGACCACAGCAAGCTTCAGGAGGTGGCAGCGGACACATTCGTGTTCACTAGACCACAAGGCGTCGTCTGGGTCCATGGAGGCAGAGATCATCAAAGACTGCTTTCATTCTTCAATACAGAAATATAATCTCAGATATACAGGCTTTGTGGGAGATGGGGATACCAACACTTTCAAAAAGGTACAAGAATCTAAGCCTTACGGTGATGTCCCCATCCATAAGGAAGAATGCGTCGGGCATGTTCAGAAGCGCATGGGGACCCGCATGAGGAATCTGAAGAAACAAATGAAAGGCCAAAAGCTTTGTGATGGAAAAGGAATAGAGGGGAAGGGGAGACTGACAGACAAACAGATTGATAGCATTCAGAGAATGTATGGCAACGCAATACGCCGAAACAAGAATGACTTAGCGACCATGAAACAGCATGTATGGGCGATATATTTCCATAAATTGTCCACCGACGCGCGACCACAACATGACATGTGCTCTGAGGCTTGCCCTTACAGGACAGCCCAAAGGGAAGGCAAGGATTTCAAGCACAAAAACAGTTTGCCAGAGGCTGTCATGAACACCATCAAGCCAATCTTTCGAGACCTTGCTCACCCAGACTTGCTACAGAAGTGTGTTCGCGGATTTACACAAAATGCGAACGAGTGTATAAACAATCTCATTTGGAAGTTTGCTCCAAAGAAAAAGAATCATGGCATTGTAACTGTGAAAACAGCTGTGGCTCTCTCTGTTGGTGTGTTCAATGATGGGGCTGTCACATTAGCTCTTACAATGAAGCAGTTGGACCTTGAAGTTGGCGTTCATGCAAGGAGCTGCTTCGAGAAGATGGACGCAGACCGCATTCAGAATGCCCAGAAGCAAGCCAACGCAGCCAGCCATGAGGCCAGGATCAGGAGGAGACAACAGAGACTCCACCAAGATGAGACTCAGGAACAGGCTGATGGGTTCCCCTACTTAGCAGGTGGTCACTAGACTCTGGAGCTTCTGGTTGGTGCCCTTTCTTGTAATTTTTGGACAAATTTGAGGGGTCAAAAAGTAAGCCGAAAATTAGGCCTTTACGCTGGTTTTTACAAGATATCTCTGGAACTATTTGACATATAGCCACCAAACTTTGCAGGTAGTTTTAGGACACCAACAGCTGGCTTTTGTGCCTCTGATGAAACTATACAAGTGGTTTTGTGAATTTAGCAAACCTTGAACATTCATAAATTTATGCTAAAAAATTAATGTATAAAAAAAAATCTAGCTGAGTCAGTATCTGCTATATCTTCAAGTCTGTGGTACACAAGCCAGATCATTATGTTAGGTAAACTATCCCCAAATGCCAAGACACTTGAAGCTGTGGTTGCTAGCTGATGGTGCTAAAAATATGCTACTTTTTCGATAGTTGACAAAACCCATTTTGGCTGATTGTTTACATTTTTGAGTCATTAGATGAACTCTGAGAACTATTTTGAACACATAATCAGAAAGATCAGCCAATTTGCTATGGGTATGCCTATTTTTGTGTTTCTAGTTTGAAATAAAATGAAAATAGAATTAAAACACGAATATTAACGCAATTTCAGCTGGCAGTGCCGCCTTAACGTTTAAAGATGCTCGTGCATCATCTATCGCTTGGCTTTTCTGCATCACCTGTGTGTGGTCTTGCTCTGGATCTGAGGGGCGAGACCTGGTAATTTTGTTATGCTGAGAAAAGTTAGAACCAGGACAGAAAGGAACAGATGCACCAGATCCACGCACAGACGTGGTGAATCACGGAAAAATGAATCAGCTAGGCTCGGTGTTCCAGATGCATAATCGAAAGTTCTTTGTTTCAAGACCCAAATGCATAATCAGGGAGACGCCAACAAAGACATTGACTCAGAGACAGTTAGAACAAAGGATGATGCACGTATTTATAGAGAGAAAGAAGCAAGCTAAGACAGAGGGGACCCGATCACAGAGAGAGACGGACAGAGGTACGTAGAGAAAGAGAGAGTTAAGGCTTTGTCAAACTGCTGAATAAAAGATTGTCAACATCTGAGACCGAAGCCTTTGTGTCCTGCAACAAGCCAAGAACCAGCTAATCCTTACAGCCAAGCGCCGTCAACTACAGGACAAGAACAAAGGTATTTATAAGAGAGAAGAGCAGAATCCTTATCAATTAAGGGCTTTGTGATCCCTGAAAAGAGCCCAGTAACAAATGGTGGAGATGCGAATCGACCCTCCTCCTCCCTGCCACTAAATGTTTAATCTACTACAAGTGCGCTAGAAATTGTTCCTTGAGGAACACGCATATATCTCACCTTCGCTAAATACCTCTCTGCCAGTGCTCTGTCTGTGTCTCTCTGCCTCTCCCATCTCTTTTTTTTTAGTATTCTCGTTCTCTTGCTCTTTTTTCCCTCTCTACCCTGAAAACCAGAATCCCTTCCCTATCTGAAAATTCCCTAGCCATTTTTATAGACCCTGCCAAAATATTTCAATAGCCAAGAATCCTTATTTTCCCTTAACCCTCACCTTTTCCTCACCCCAACCCTCCTTTGTCCTCCAGTCTCATCGCCCTCCCCCTTTTGTGTCCCCATTCCATACCCTGCAAGTCTGTCCGTTTGGAAAAACTTTTCGTCTCCCACGAATCTCCGAAGATCGTCCCAAAGGTGATCAATGTTGGGAAAGGAGTCTAGTAAGTAGTCTACGTGGGCGTCAAGGGAGGCAGTGGGCAGAGGGATATCGAGGTATGACCAAGTGATCCTCGGAAGGAATTCGTGTTGAACGAGCTCACAAAGAGGAAGCTCCCTCAAAATCAAATAGTAGCCTATGGCATCAACGCCTGGGTAGAGAGGGTGTGACGGATCCCTCTTTCCCCCTTTTATCATTAAAATAATTTCCTTGAATGTTTTAAGACTGAAGTCTTAAATTTTATGAATCCTAATTAGGCCATCAGCCCTATTTAGACCAGAGAGCGCACGTGCAGTCTCTGAGGTACTTAACCTGCCCTATGCGGATCAGAGAGTGTACTGACGGCCCCCTGGGTTTTAGTTCCGAGAGACCCGATAGGCGAGTTAACCTAGGGCAGTTTCCAGGCCCCACCTCCCATAGACATGATAAAGCCTAATTATGGTGACAGGACCCAGACTAGACGGCCTGGCCTTGACTGTCCTTTGTCTAAACTCGTGCACGTAACCTGGGAGGACGTCGCGCATGCGTGGTGGTGTTTTCCCCCTTTCATTAAAACAAATTGTTGTCTACCAAAACTTCAGTCTGCTGAAAGTCAGCTGAGGCAACGACGCCTGAACAGAGCATAGACTCCGTGCCTTAGGAAGAGAGAGTGAGATCTCGGCACGTAAAACAAGAGCGGGTTCCCCTCCACGCGCCCACTCCATCTACGCGCAGCGGATCCACCCACTGCGGTCTCCCTTCCCCTGCTGTGGGCTCTAAGAAGGCTTCAGCGCCTGCAACCAAGCTGGTCACTGCTGGAAGCGTCGTCTGCTTCCCTCTCCCGCACGCCTGTTGCTGGAGAAAAGCTGCAGCCCTCCCCCACAAGCTGCTTGCTCCCACCGCCAAAAGTTTTCGTCTGCTGTGGTGTTTCCATGTGTCATTGCTCTTCGCAAAGGAACGCGAAGAAGCAATAATTAATGGCCTTTGTTCTCGGTCGAGAACGTGAGATCAGTGAACTGTGAGTCCACTAGAATCACATTAGAAATTCGTCGTTGGAATCATCCACTAAAAATCTCGTGAGTACTCATGAATTATGTCTGACTTTAAAGACTGAACTCTTGTCTAAACTAATAGAAAACACTGATCCGTTACCCACTGCCAGAAGTCGTATTGGGCAGGAAAGAAACATTTGGTTCTCATGATACATTGATTAGACTTGAAAGGGGCGATTACCCACATAATTATCTGTTTTCTGATCATTAAATCTTTTGTTTAATTGGCAATCTTGGGTCCTCCTGTTTATTGCATGGCATGTGCATGACAGAGATTTTGATTTATTTTTAAATGTGCGTTCCTCCTCCCCAAGCAAGAATCCCCTAGACAATGCGCACTGCGCCAAGAGCCTTTGTGTCTATTCATAAACACAAATAAGAGGAGGTAACGTCACAACATGGGGCTCTCGTCCAGGGATATGAATAATAAGAATAATCAATTGTAACATGTAAGGACATTCGTCCAAGATTTGGAAGCGATTGTATTGTTCAGAGTTTTGTAGGGCATGAAGAATTGTGTTGTGTGACCTATCACATGTGGTACACTATTGCCATTGTGAACTGCCCATGACTGTGTTGTTGGTTAATACGTCCTTTTGCAGTGTGAACCTATTGTTCGTGAGTGGCTCTGAGATTTTCCTTTGCCAATTGTAGAGTTGGTATTTTGTCATGATGGCGGAAGGGGTGGAGAACTTGCCGACTCTTAGCGAGATTTTGTCGTTGGATCGGGCGGGACTAGATAGTTTGATTGGGAGATTTAACTTGGAAGCAAGCGGGGGTGCCACCAAGGCAGTTTTGCAGGAAGTGGTGATTAGCTTTGTACTAGGAGCGCAGCGAGAGAGGGACCGCGAGATTGAAAGGCCAGTGTCTAATGATGATGAGAATTCCGTGGAAGCAACTATCCGCCTAAGAGAGCTAGAGTTGCAAGAAAGAAGGGAAGAGAGAGAAAGGGAAGAGAGAGAGAGAGAAAGGGAAGAGAGAGAGAGAGAAAGGGAAGAGAGAGAGAGACAAAGACGGCATGATCTGGAGATGCGGAAGCTGGAAATTGAGGGAAGAGACAGAGAGAGAGCGAGAGAGGGAAGGGAGAGACATCAGACGAGGGCATGAGGGAGCAATTGACCTGAGAAAGTATCAGGGGGTCCCAAAGTTTTCTGAAGAAAACGTAGAAGGCTTCTTTTCTACTTTTGAGAGGCTAGCAGAGAGCCTGGGATGGCAGGTAGACCTATGGTATATCGTGCTTGGTACCGTCTTGACTGGGAAAGCGCAGGAAGTGTACAATTCCCTACCTATGAATGATGTCAGAGATTATGCCATTCTGAAGGACGAAATCCTGAAGACAGGGTTCG
This sequence comes from Theodoxus fluviatilis, assembly GCA_034096865.1. NCBI lineage: Eukaryota > Metazoa > Mollusca > Gastropoda > Cycloneritida > Neritidae > Theodoxus > Theodoxus fluviatilis. Next base: position 39,647 of record JAWQFJ010026733.1, on the reverse strand, counting down.
TACAGGTTTTTAGATACAAAATTCCATGACTTTTCCATGACTTTCCATGACCTTCAACAACATTTTCCATGACCTAGCGTACTGTGTTACATGACAATTTTAAAGAGAAAAGTGTATGGCGCACGACCAAACTCACGCACAATACACCCGTTGTAAAAAAAAATCTAATTATTTTTATTATTTTTACAGCAGATTGATTCAAAAACTGACAAATGCAGAAAATTTTCAAACACGTACTCCTTAAAATGATGATACTTTTGTCCCAAATTGTCTGGTGCTTCAACGATTAACGCACGCTGAATGTGGTAATCGAGCACGCGTCTACACAACGCCATTGCGGTCCGATGTACACACAAACAGGTGGAAAATTTCCGCCTGTTTTCTCCTTTCAAGCGCACAATCCGGGCGCTAGACAAAAAGTAGATTCGTCGTACATTAACATCGAATATAGCGTTGGAAGGGGGAAATCTTGTATAATCCGAGGGTGACTACGAAATTGATCGGAAAAGCGGGAGTGAGCAAATTTTAACAAAATGTCCGATGACGTTCGAACTTTCATCCATAACTCGTCTTTCGATTTTCACCGGAAGTTCAAACATACACCGAACGAAAGAGCAATCTTTCTTCTAATGAGTAGTAAAGTTTCAACTTGATCAAATGAGAAACTTCGACGGACGAGTGTTTAGAAGAGACCAACCCGAGTCGCGAAATGCAAACTCCGTCGAGCCACCGCGAGTCGGTAGTGGCGGAGGGTGGGTTTTTTTACGTAATCGGCTTGTATGTTCTCAGCGGAAATAAGACGGATAACACAAAACTACACGACACATGTTCTTGAAACCTTCTGCTTCATAAACAACTTTCATTCTTGTTTTTATTCACAATATTTCGTGGATTGTCCACAATTAGCCATGAAAGTAAAGTGGTATTGCCGAGTGCATTTTGGCTAGTACTGTAGTAGCGCAAAGATTTGATACAAATTACCACGGAATCCTACCACTAGTTTAAAAAAATTAGACAACTCAGAAAGACTTTCATCTTTCATGTTACATTGGTATTTTGTGTTATTGATATGTGCGAATCCTAGAAAAAGTGGATTCTATCGAACCGACGGCCACTTCCGGTCTGATGAAATTTCTTCGAACATCGCGTGCGGCGTCTATTTAGCACTCGCTGAAGGTCCCGAGTTCTACAATACTTTTTCCAATATGTGCAAAATATTGCAATAAATATCTACCTAAATGATTGTTCTAGCATAAACTGAAACAAAAACCCCAATAAACTAACCTATTTAAGCTGATTTGTCCGTCAAAATCGCATCTGCGCCGTCACGCTCTTACTCGCCATTGTCACTTGTGTGATTTTGACGGTCATGCTATTTACCGAAATGCCAAAATGGCGCTAATGTCTTCGAAATGGCTTCGAAATGAGCATATATATCGTTATCCCCTTCTTGAATATGATATATTTAAGCTATTCTAATTAAACCAGAACTATATTTGACCAAATTACGTTAGAAACAGCACCATTTTGAAACAGACATGCGGTCGCCATTTCGATCCAGCGCCAAATGGTAAATAGCAAAATCGGACATGGATATCCAGCTGTTTTTTCTGAAGTTCAGCATTCAGGGACTCATCAAAGAGCAGCACCAGAGAATCAGAAGACCGGGCCTTTGCCTTGAGCATGTCTAAGAAATGTGGCCCCAGACCAAAAGTTGTCAAGTACCGGGCTTTGCTTTTACTCAAGGCAAACTTGGAGGCGATGACACTGTCGGGAAACATGCGACGGAACAGCTCGTTCATTCCTTTGGTACTGGAGAATGAGAAGTGGGAGATGACCATTTTCAAAGTACACAAAATTTCTGCTTTCAGTGTGTCCTCTGTTGTCAAGAAAGTGTCAATACCAGTAGATCTACTGCCACTGCCAGTGGGTGCAGGCCTAGTTTCGACCGGCGTAGCAGCGCCACCTTTGAAGCACTCTCTGTCTCAGCATTTTTTGCAGTTTGAACAAAATCTGATATTCGTGTTTGACGTTTGCTCTTTTCTTCTTGGTGTTTTTTAGCACGCGCCTGGTGCGCGACACCTTTCATGTGGCTTTTCAACGCTGCCGCTCTCATGTTGGATACATCAAAGTCTTTTTCACAAAATCGGCACTTTGCCATCCCATCCACTCTCGCTCGCATGACCCACTCACGGTATTCAGGGACTCCTGTCCAAGAGTCTTGAAAGCGACACTTTCCAGGCATGATGATAATCTGATTCTCAAAGAAACACTACAAACAAAACAATCTCTTTTCACTCTGTCCTCGTTTGAACCAACTGACCGGACTGGCGTGGAAATGAAACGAGGTCACCTAGCCAAAGAACCAATCAGGAAGCAGAGGGCACACGAGCCTTCAGAATTAACCAATGGGATGCAAGGGCACGTTTTCCTGACGTGCTCAGCGTTTAAAATTAGATTGAGAGTATTGCGCGAAGCACAGCCTAGAAAACGTCTTTTTTTCTTTCATTTTTTTCTTTCTTAAATTCCATGACTTTCCATGACCTAAGTTGAAATTCCATGACTTTCCAGGCCTGGAAAATGAAAAATCAAATTCCATGACTTTCCAGGTTTTCCATGACCTGTACGAACCCTGTGAAGAAGTATGCCCTCACCACAGAAGCATACCATCAGAAGTTTAGAAGGTGCAGGAAGGAGGAAAGAGAGACCTACAGAGAATTTGCGTTCCGACTGCACAGCACGTTTGACAGATGGTGTGTGGCTGTTGGTGCGGTTGAGGATCTAGACCGTTTGAAGCAAGTGATGGTTATGGAGCAATTTAGAGACTCTGTTACGGAAGAGGTGCGAGTCTACTTGGGAGAGAGAAAGGTGGAGGAGGTTGATCAGGCAGCTTCGATGGCTGATGAGTATCATCTGCTCCATGCAAGTAGTGGGCTTAGGAAAAGCCGGGATGAGGGGAGAAATCCTAGATCTGGGAAAGGAGAGAAGACAGCTGATGTGTTCAAAGGGAATGGTGGAAGGAAGGAGTTCCGACCTAGAGGGGAGCAGACAGATCCTTTCAGGGTCCAATGTTATAAATGCCAAAAGTTTGGTCACTACGCCAGAGATTGCCGTAGTGGTCAAACCCATGCTATGGCGTGAACAGGTGTAAAGCCCTACCTGTGTTGATTAAGGTGTGAAACCTTATCTGTGTTGTTTAAGGTGTGAAACCTTATTTGTGTTGATGACAGGTGTGAAGCCTGCTTAATTAATGATGAAGGTGAGAAACCTCATCAAAGGTGAGAAGCCTTGTGAAGATGACAGGTGTGAAGCCTGCTTAATTAATGATGAAGGTGAGAAGCCTCATCAAAAGGTGAGAAGCCTTGTGTTGATGACAGGTGTGAAGCCTGCTTAATTAATGATGAAGGTGAGAAGCCTCATCAAAAGGTGAGGAGCCTTGTGAAGATGACAGGTGTGAAGCCTGCTTAATTAATGATGAAGGTGAGAAGCCTCATCAAAGGTGAGATGCCTAACACTGATAATAATTTGTGGTGAATTGTTTACCAGAATTTTGAGATGTTTTATGTTGAGTGGCTCTGCTGAAAGCGAATTGGGTTTAGAGTCCGGCTGGACTGGTAGACAGCACTAAAGTTTTGCAGTAGCAAGGTAGGGTGAGATTGTATCTCCTGTTCTTTTCCTTTATTCGGTAAAATAATGGTGAGTGAGCCAGCCCCCTTCCTTGTTTTGAGCTCTGCTGTGACCTGAACTATGCTTTGAATTTGCTGTGAGATGTTTATTGTGCTGACGAGGGGAGTGTAAATTTTCCCCCAACAAGTTTATTCCTGTGTGTTGTACCTAGATAGATTGTACTGAGGTATGACCAAGTACTACATTTTATCTTTGAGTGGAGACTTGTCTCTCCCAAAGTTTTTGCATGAGTTGCATGTATTCTGGGAATTGATAAAGTGGTTATCAGATGTGCTGTCATATGACGGAAGTTATGCATAATCTTTATATGCTGAGTCAACGTTTTTGAAATTTTCTTATTAAATTGCTAAGAAAATTTCTCGTGAAGGGTGGGTGAGTGTGACGGATCCCTCTTTCCCCCTTTTATCATTAAAATAATTTCCTTGAATGTTTTAAGACTGAAGTCTTAAATTTTATGAATCCTAATTAGGCCATCAGCCCTATTTAGACCAGAGAGCGCACGTGCAGTCTCTGAGGTACTTAACCTGCCCTATGCGGATCAGAGAGTGTACTGACGGCCCCCTGGGTTTTAGTTCCGAGAGACCCGATAGGCGAGTTAACCTAGGGCAGTTTCCAGGCCCCACCTCCCATAGACATGATAAAGCCTAATTATGGTGACAGGACCCAGACTAGACGGCCTGGCCTTGACTGTCCTTTGTCTAAACTCGTGCACGTAACCTGGGAGGACGTCGCGCATGCGTGGTGGTGTTTTCCCCCTTTCATTAAAACAAATTGTTGTCTACCAAAACTTCAGTCTGCTGAAAGTCAGCTGAGGCAACGACGCCTGAACAGAGCATAGACTCCGTGCCTTAGGAAGAGAGAGTGAGATCTCGGCACGTAAAACAAGAGCGGGTTCCCCTCCACGCGCCCACTCCATCTACGCGCAGCGGATCCACCCACTGCGGTCTCCCTTCCCCTGCTGTGGGCTCTAAGAAGGCTTCAGCGCCTGCCTGCCTGTCCCACAGCGCCTGCAACCAAGCTGGTCACTGCTGGAAGCGTCGTCTGCTTCCCTCTCCCGCACGCCTGTTGCTGGAGAAAAGCTGCAGCCCTCTCCCACAAGCTGCTTGCTCCCACCGCCAAAAGTTTTCGTCTGCTGTGGTGTTTCCATGTGTCATTGCTCTTCGCAAAGGAACGCGAAGAAGCAATAATTAATGGCCTTTGTTCTCGGTCGAGAACGTGAGATAAGTGAACTGTGAGTCCACTAGAATCACATTAGAAATTCGTCGTTGGAATCATCCACTAAAAATCTCGTGAGTACTCATGAATTATGTCTGACTTTAAAGACTGAACTCTTGTCTAAACTAATAGAAAACACTGATCCGTTACCCACTGCCAGAAGTCGTATTGGGCAGGAAAGAAACATTTGGTTCTCATGATACATTGATTAGACTTGAAAGGGGCGATTACCCACATAATTATCTGTTTTCTGATCATTAAATCTTTTGTTTAATTGGCAATCTTGGGTCCTCCTGTTTATTGCATGGCATGTGCATGACAGAGATTTTGATTTATTTTTAAATGTGCGTTCCTCCTCCCCAAGCAAGAATCCCCTAGACAATGCGCACTGCGCCAAGAGCCTTTGTGTCTATTCATAAACACAAATAAGAGGAGGTAACGTCACAGAGGGTCAGCTCATTCCACCTTTCAAGCTGGCGGAATGAGCTGACCCTCTCTACCCAGGCGTTGATGCCATAGGCTACTATTTGATTTTGAGGGAGCTTCCTCTTTGTGAGCTCGTTCAACACGAATTCCTTCCGAGGATCACTTGGTCATACCTCGATATCCCTCTGCCCACTGCCTCCCTTGACGCCCATGTAGACTACTTACTAGACTCCTTTCCCAACATTGATCACCTTTGGGACGATCTTCGGAGATTCGTGGGAGACGAAAAGTTTTTCCAAACGGACAGACTTGCAGACAATATTCTTGACACTTTGACCTTTCCCGCAGACCTCTCCCTCACAGAACCCAACCCGCGAAACATCGATGCTTTGTTCTTGGCAACGTTCAATTCTAGGCTAAGTCGTCTCCATTATGGGTGGAAACTAAACCTGTAGAGTCCCCCCCCCCTCTTCCACGCCCCCCCCCCCCTTTCTTCCTCCTGAGCTGATACCTTCTCTCCCACTCCTATCATACCACCTTTGTGGGTTTTTTCCTCTTCTATCACTGGCAAGAGAACCCGCCATGTGAAATCCAGGACGTTGGCTTTCTCCAGCTGAGATAACAGCCGCATTAACTGTCTGTGGACAGAAGGCCTCTTCCAAGCAAAGCCCCCTATTATCCAGAGACAACTTGCTCTGCTGTTGCTTGACGTTTGAGTAGCGCACTTACTGCCTGATTGACTGCCCATAAACCCATGACGAACTATTCAAATCACTGAACGGTTTCAGGAATCAGTGCAGTGCCTACTTCTGACTTTTCATTTCCTGTGAATGTTGCAACAGAGCTTCAACAAGGTTCCTGCACTCGTTGTGTGACAACTCAGACTATAATCCAAGTGCTCTCTCGTGAAAAAGACAATGACGGTGCGATAACTATTAGTAAAACAGCTAATTGTGTGCAAGCCTGAGACAGTAACATTCACGGACCTTTCTTCCCACCAGTCCTTGGTGAGACTCACAGAATATCGCTTTGTGACAAGCTTTGTGTCTAGAGATCCATGAATTGACTGTGTTTCCCTCTATAGAGTTTCTACCACAAAGACAATTTTGACCTACCTCCTCCTGAAACACAATTTTCGTCGTCGTCAAACACTTAGAAAATTTCCAGTGTAAACATATCCATAGGACAGTCTGTCCAAGCTTTCAAGACTATGAACTTTAATAATCCGTGTATATTGAACTGCTGCCCTGGGAGACAGCACCATATCTCCTGTTCCTGCAAAGGACCAGGGTCAAATGACCCCTGCTTGATGCCTGCTCCTGCCTCTGTATCCCACCCTTTGTGATCCCTGAGAGGCTACCCTTCCTTCCCACCACCATTCATCCTTGGCCCCTGTCTGGGAAGGACATTCACCTTTGGAGGCCTGCCTGACAAAGACCCTTTATGCCCCTGACCCTATCCTCACCCCTGCCCCCTGCCTGCTTGTCCCACCCCCCATCTGCCATTATTCACCCACCCCCCACCCCCATTCCACACCCCCAGCCCCCATGCACCTGGGTGGAAGGGCCCAGGATGTGCTACCTGATCCCCACCCCCACCTCCACATTCCTGATGGACCACCCCTCACTATGTCATGACCTGCACTCCTGACCCCAGGCCCTGGTTGGTCAACAAACCCTCCAGCCTGCTCTGCTCAACCTGCTGGAGCAGAGGATGCTCATCCCTTCTCTCCCTCCCTCCCTCCCCTCCCCCCCCCCCCCCCCCTCCTTGCCCTCCTGTATCATTCTGTCAAATTGACCCTCCCTCCTTCCTCCCTCACCCACACCCACATTTCACTTTTCCCACCCCTGACCCATTATCTCCAGACCCTCCTCCAACTCCTCCACCCTACTTGGCCCCACCACTGGATCACCCCCTGGACCAAAGATCTGCCCAGGACCTGAGGACCTCTCATCAGCTGATCTTAACCTGGCGGACCACTCCCGTGGTTTGCTGACAGAAGAAGACCCTGACCAGTGCCTTCTTTACCTGGAGAGACTCTTTATTCTTCGTGGACCCATCAATCATGAACTTTTGGACTGGTTTCTTTCTTCGAGAGTGGTATCAGTCACTCCCTGCAGCCACCTCCATGCGATGGACCAAGGTCAGTGCATTCAAGTCTCGAACTCAAAAGCCAGGTGAGCTTGTTACATCATAATCATTCAGTTATCAGCCTTGGTGCCACAGCAGAAAAATCTCCTAATGAGTGTTTTGACATATTGGTGTGGTAGGGAGTCCGGAGTGATCTCCCTGAGGCCGCAAGGTCACGAGGTGTAGTTCACTGCCGGGATATTTAAGTGTTGGTCAGAGGTCAGGCAGCCTTCTTCTATCCTGCGACCAGGGGTGAGAGGTCAGCAGAGGCATGATCTGAGAGCGAGAGACAGGTGTGAGAGGACAACAAGAGAGCAGAGCTAGCAGAGTTCAAGTGATCTGGGCAGCTGCAGCGACTACGCTATAACATAGAGGTAAGTGCACGATGCTTCCTATCTCTGTACTGTAGTGTACCAGTGTAAGCATGAGGACTCGAGCGGGCGATCGCCGGTGCCACGCGGGTCAAGCGTGGCACCACCAGAATGGCAGACAGCCTCGTGGTGCCTAGAGGCGTGAGTCGGAATGACTCGAGTGCCAGCCATGGGTTAGCCCACCGTCACTAGCTTTCTAGGCGGACTTCCCCTCCCTTCTCAGGTCGCGTGAACGAACTCATAGCAGAACCTGTGTGCCTTCGGTCATGGTTGTGCGGCTGTCTTACACTCGCGTATAGGGTGGCATTGGCCAGTAATGGCGGTTAATGGCCACTACAATGGCGAAGGCGGTCCCTACCAAATTGGTTTAATTCTGTTCATAATGATGTCAGAGCCGCTAAGCGGAAATTAACCACGCCGAGCTGACCGTCAGTGGTTGAAAACTGGACTTACCATTCACAAAAACCTTTTTGTCCACGTTAAGAACTTAGTTACCAAACTCATGTATGATGCCAAAATTAATTACTTCAACTCTCAGATTGTGGATAGCGCCTTGTGTGGGCAATTGTTCGGCATCTGCAACAAAATTTCTCAGTAAAACCGAAAAGGTTATTATCCTTCCGTCAATCTTCTCCGTTCTGGAACTTCCTGGCCGTTTTCTTGAATTCCTTGAGAACTAAATTCAAACCATCAGACAGGATCTCGATAATCATATACTGAATCATCCCGCAGTTGCCGATCATTGCTTTCAGAGCGTCCTGTTCACCACTTTTCAGACAGTGTCTGAAGAGGCTGTCTAGAAAGTGATTCTCGCCCCCACTCCCACCACTTGCGACCTTGACCCCATCCCTACCAACCCCTGTTAGTTGAATGCCTTGACTCTCTTCTGCTCTACATCACATCTGTTGTTAACAAGTCCCTCTCATCTGGCACCTTCCTTTCCGTGTACAACAAGTCAGCCATAATTAAGCCGCTCCTGAAGAAGCCTTATCTGGACCCTAACGTTTTGAAAAATTATCGCCAGGTCTCTAACCTCCCCTTCCTGTCCAAAGTTATAGAGAGACTAGTACTCACCCAGCTGCAGCAACATCTTACAACCAACAATCTCTGAGTAGGGATAGAAGAGAGAGAACGGCGTAGAGAGATGGGGCAGACGGGCAGAGGCAAGCGTCCAGATCGGATCAGAGGGAGAAAGCTTGAGACCTGTATACTGCTAAATAAAGATTGTGAACACCAAGCCCCAAGTTGTGTATTCTACCAAGCCAAGCGACCAGCCATTCCCTACAACCACACGTCAAACGACCACTACCGCAAAGGAGCCAAAAAGGTATTTATGAGAGAGACAACAAAAGACTGGCATAACAAGTGGTGGAGATTGCGAATAAATCGCCCCCCTCTCTGACGCTAAAATTTTACAATTTTACAAGTGCGCTTGAAGTCCCTCCCTATATATTTCCACATCAGCTAAAATGTCCGTCTTTCTTTCCTTATGTTCTCGTTTACTTGCCCTTTTTCCCCTCTCTCCCCCAAAATATACGAATTAAATTTCCTATCTGGATATTCCCTTGCCCCTGTCGAGTTTTTCACTAGCTGACAATCGCTTCCTCTCCCTATTTTTTTCATATCGTATGATTTTTTTTAACCCTCATTCTCTCCTCAACCCCACCCTCCCTTCGCCATCGCTTTTTATGGTCAGACGCTCCTCTGCAGCCTGCTTCCCCTGTGACGTCACCCAGTCTTGCTGACGCTCCACCTTTCCCCTCCACGTCCTCACCCCACCCTCTTTTTCTTTGTTAAACGATTATTCTTCAACCTGGCGGAACAAATTGACCCACGGTTATCCAAAATTGCCGACATTGAGTACTATCGGGTATTGAGAGTACTTCCAATTTGCGACATTCTCCAGCACGAGAACTTCCCCAAACTCACTTGGTCTTTCAACGAAACCCCAGCTCCCACTGACATCCTAGCCCAGCACATAGAATATTTGCTTGAGGCCTTCACCCCCGTTGGCTATCTTTACGATGACCTGCAGAAATATGTAGGAAATGACCAGTTTCTCCAAACCATCCAAATTCCTCAAGCTGCCTTCCATCGTAATATTTACCCTCACCCGGTTCAAGTTTGACACGCATGGGACAGAATCCCTGGGACACCCTGGGACACCCTGTGACGTCAACCAGTCTCGCTGACGCTCCACCTTTCCCCTCCACGTCCTCACCCCACCCTCTTTTTCTTTGTTAAACGATTATTCTTCAACCTGGCGGAACAAATTGACCCATGGTTATCCAAAAAGGAAATGACCAGTTTCTCCAAACCATCCAAATTGCCTATGACATCGTCGACACCCTTGCATTTCCTGCAGATCTGTCCCTCACAGAGCCCAGTCACAATATGTGGACGCTATTTTCCTCGCAGCATTCATCTCTCAGACGTCTCGCATAGACTGTGTTGGAAGCTTGATCAGTTACAACTTATCCATCAAACTGGCGGAACAAACTGACCCCAAGTATCCTCTCTGCAACGGCATTGGCTACTATTTGATTTTGAGAGAACTCCCCATCTACCAAATTGTCCGCCACAAATTCTTCCCTAGAATTACGTGGTCATACTACGAAACCCCTTCTCCTACCACCACCCTCGACGACCATGTGGGCTATCTTCTCGACGTTTTCTCAAACGTCTGTTGCCTCTATGATGACCTTCAGAAATACCTGGGAGAACGCTTGTTCTATGAAGCTGACAAAATTGCAGACAATATCGTTGCTACTCTCACTTTCCACGAGGATCTTTCCCTCCATGAATCCCAACCGCACTATGTAGATGCAATTTTCTACGCGGCATTCAATTCCACTTTCTACCGCATGCGATATGGGTGGAAACTCGACCAGTAAAGTCCTCCCCCCCTCTTTCAGGCCTGTTTTTCTCTCCCTCATGCACTGATTTCCTTTTCTCTGCCCTGTCCTTGCGCTTGTTTTTTTTCTCTCTTCCATCACTGGTTTGAGACCCGCTCTTGCGAGAGGTGGACATCAAGCCACTAACTTTTTTCAGTGACATCAGTCACTTTTTGTTGCCTGTGGGCAGAGAAACTCTTCCAGGGAGATGTGACCAGTCACTTTTTGTTGCCTGTGGGCAGAGAAACGCTTCCAGGGAGATGTGACCAGTCACTTTTTGTTGCCTGTGGGCAGAGAAACTCTTCCAGGGAGATGTGACTTCAGTCACTGTTTGTTGCCTGTGGGCAGAGAAACTCTTCCAGGGAGATGTGACCAGTCACTTTTTGTTGCCTGTGGGCAGAGAAACTCTTCCAGGGAGATGTGACCAGTCACTTTTTGTTGCCTGTGGGCAGAGAAACTCTTCCAGGGAGATGTGACCAGTCACTTTTTGTTGCCTGTGGGCAGAGAAACTCTTCCAGGGAGATGTGACCAGTCACTTTTTGTTGCCTGTGGGCAGAGAAACTCTTCCAGGGAGATGTGACCAGTCACTTTTTGTTGCCTGTGGGCAGAGAAACTCTTCCAGGGAGATGTGACCAGTCACTTTTTGTTGCCTGTGGGCAGAGAAACTCTTCCAGGGAGATGTGACCAGTCACTTTTTGTTGCCTGTGGGCAGAGAAACGCTTCCAGGGAGATGTGACTTCATTGCTGTAAGACACCTGCTCCGACGTTGCTAAGCGTTCAGAGCGGCGCGCTCCCAGACTGGTCGACTGTCTACAGCGTGTTTGTTCCTGGTGTTTTCAGCCAACCCCCCTGAAGAAACATTCAACTCCCTGAACGTTTTTTGGAATCGGTGCAGTGTGCATTCATGACTGTTCGTGTTCTGACGAGTGTCGAAACAATGCCTTAACAAGGTGTTTACACTCGTTGTGTGGTTGTGTATTCTACCAAGCCAAGCGACCAACCATTCCCTACAACCACACGTCAAACGACCACTACAGCAAAGGAGCCAAAAAGGTATTTATGAGAAAGAAGAATTATCAGACTCGGAGACAACAAAGGACAGCCATAACAAGTGGTGGCCCCCTCTCTGACGCTAAAATTTTACAATTTTACAAGTGCGCTTGAAGTCGCTCCATGTGGATGTGTTATGCCGAGAAAAAGAAAGCTGACTCAGGCTGGCGAGTGGCGCAGCAAGCCTACATCGGGTTGAACGTACCTTACAAAATATGCCACACGAGCACATTTGCTGCTGCTAGAAACAGTTCAAGGTCGCAGTGGAAGCGCATGGGTCCTTCTCAAGAAACCCTCTTCTCCCTGCTATCGTATTTTTAGCATCGTCGCAGACGCCGCTCCTTTTTAGGAGAGCGGAACTGTCCATCTAAACCACATAGGAACCTCAGTAATTTGGGAAAGAGACATAGAGAAAGAGAGCGGAGAGAGAGAGGGGCAGACGGAGACTGGCGATCATAGAGAGCGGATCAGACCTAGAGAGAGAGAGAGAGAGAGAGAGAGAGAGAGGTAGACGAAGAGAGAATTGTTCAGACCTGTACTCTCTTGAATAAAGACTAAGAACTCCAAGTCCGAAGTTTGTGTTCTGCCCAGCAACCAACCAGTCATCCCCTGCCAGCAAGAGCCAAGCGACTCTATCCAGAAACAAAGGTATTTATAAGAGAGAGAAGAATCCTCAGACCAGAGACAAAGAAGTGAGCCCCGTTACAATTGGTGGAGATTGCAAGTCGATCTCCCTCCCTCTCTGACGCTAAAATTCTTTTTAATATTATAAGTGCGCTTGAAGTTGCTCCCTGTGGATCAATCATATTTCCACATCCGCTCAAATTCCTCTACCAGTGATTTTTTCTATTTCTCTCTGTCTTTCTCCATCTTTTTTTTTCTTTCCTTTGTGTTCCCGTTTCCCTACCCCCCTTTTTTTTTCCTCTCTCCCCTAAAATATATGAATTAAATTTCCTATCTGGATAGTCCCTTGCCCCTGTCGAGTTTTTAACCAGCTAACGCTCTTTTCCTCTCCCTATTTTTTCATACCGTATGGTTTTTTAGCCCTCATTCTCTCCTCCACCCCACCCTCCATTTCACATCTCCTTTTATGGTCAGACGTTCCCTCGCAGCCAGCTCTCCCTGTGACGTCACCCAGTCTTGCTGACGCTCCACCTTTCCCTCCACGTCCTCACACCACCCTCTTTTTCTTTGTTAAACGATTCTTTTTCAACCTGGAGGAACAAATTGACCCCCGGTTATCCCCAATCGCCGACATTTAATACTATCGTGTATTGAGTGCCTACCCAATTTGCGACATTGTCCAACACAAAAACTTTTCTAAACTCACTTGGTCTTTTAACGAAACCCCTGCCCCTACTGACACCCTCGCCCAGCACACCGACTACTTGCTTGAAGCTTTCACCCACGTAGGATATCTTTATGATGATCTGCGAAAATTCGTAGGAGACGACCACTTTTCCCACTCTACTCAACTTGCCTATGACATCATTGATACCCTCACATTCCCTGCAGATCTCTCTCTCACAGAGCCCCGCCCACAGAATGTGGATGCTCTTTTTCTCGCTGCATTCATCTCTCACACATATCGCGTAGACTATGGGTGGAGGCTTTCGGAGAATTCATCCCGCAGACGTGTCGCATAGATTGTGTTCGAAGCTTGACCAGTGAAGTTCCCCTTTTGGTTATAACTTGCCCATCAAACTGGCGGAATTAACCGGAAACCAGTACCCTGTTGCCAATCCTATCAGCTACTATTTGATTTTGAGAGAACTGCCCATCTATCAAATTGTCCGCCACAAATTTTTCCCCAGAATCACCGGGTCATTCGATCCCCCTGCCCCTACCGCCACCCTTCGGGATCATGTACATTATTTGCTCAAAGCCTTCTCCCATGTTGCACGGCTAAACACTGATCTTCAAAGCTTCCTAGGAGACAAAATATATATGCACACTTCCAACATGGGGCTCAACATCGTCAATACTTTCACCCTCCCCGAGGACCTCTCCCTCCACAGATCCAATCCTCAGAACGTTGACGCCATATTCCTGGCGGCATATACTTGCAAATTCTGCAGTATTCCATATGGGTGGAAACTCTTTCTGTAGAACCTTTCTCCCTGCTTTCATGTCTGCCTTCTTTATCCTTATGCACTGAATTGTTCTCTTCTGACCTGATTCTACACCTATTCTCTCTCTCTTCCATCACTGGTTTGAGACCCGCTCTTGCGCGATGTGGACATCAAGCCACTATTTTTTTTTCAGTGACATCAGTCACTTTTTGTTGCCTGTGAGAAGAGAACCTCTTCCAGAGAAATATGACTTCATTGCTGTGAATCAGACCTACTCCACCGTCGCTAAGCGTTCAGAATGACGCGCTCCCCGACTGGTCGACTGTCTACAGCGTGTCTGCTCCTGGTGTTTGCGCCAACCCCCCTGATAAAACATTCAACTCCCTGAACGTTTTTTGGGGGAATCAAGACAGCGTGCATTCATGACTGTTCGTGTTCCGACGAGTGTCGAGACAATGCCTTAACGAGGTGTTTACACTCGTTGTGTGGTGCTTTATTCAAAGACACAGTGCTCTCTCTCTTTTGGAACAGACTGTAATGACAAAAATGGAAGAAAATAATAGGTGCATAAATAAACACACAGTCTGACACGTTCAAGGACCTTTTTCTCAACTGCCTTGGTGAGACTCGCTATGATGAGCTTTCTCCAAAGCCGAGAAATCTTCTGACGCCTGCGAGAAAAGAAAACCCTCGCAGAGCGATTGGCTTATCTTTGGCATCCCTACAACGGACATCCCCTGCGCCCGGTTGGTGGAAGCTTGCCTGCCGGACACTCCCTCTTCCGAGACCTCCACGTTTCATCGCCACCAGATGACGCGCCAACCCCTGCCAGCCCCCCCCCTCACCCGCTGGTTCTCCCTCAGCGAGCCTTTGATCCCCCACCCCCCACCCCGGGTGGGACCATCTGTGTTGCCTGACCCCTCCTCCTCGGCGCTGCCAACGGAGACTCCCTCCCTCCCTCCCTCCCTCCCCTCCCTCCCTCCCTCCCTCCCTCCCTCCCTCCCTCCCTCCCCCCCCCCTCTCTCCCCCCCTCTCTCCCCCCCTCCCTCCCTCCCCTCCCTCTCCCTCCCTCCCCTCCCTCTCCACCAGTGATCTGTTTTATTTCTGTTTTTTTTCTGACTTTTTTCCTTGTGTTCTCGTTTGCTTGCATTCGTTTATGTACTCGTAATTTAAGCTTAATTCATCTATCATTATCCAAAACCGAAACTCATGACCATTTTTAAGCTTTTTCACAAATAATGTTCAACGGAATGTTATGACAAATCAACATATAATCAAATATATACATATATATACATATATATCATATTTGTCAATGTTAGGATAAGTAAATAACTAATAGCCTTAAAAACGTATATGTGTGAAGTGCCTTCAATAATGTGTGAACAATGTACATTGACATATCAACAATTTCTTGTTGATCAAAGAATATTAATTAGATGCGAAACAGCATGTGATAGTGTTTTTTGTTGTATGTGTCGTAATACCTTTTATGTCATTTTCTGAATGTGAAACACGTATCAGTGTGACGATTTTTGTAAAGTGTGTAATATGATATTGATGTTGTCTGCCTCCCTCTCTCTCAAAGTATATCAAATAGGTAGTTAATCTTTGTTTGAAGTGTGATATAATATAGCATGAAGTATATTGGAAAATATAAATACATATAATTGAAAAAAAAAAAAAAAAAAAGAGATAATAATTGGTAATGATAAGACCGTATTTACTAAAGATGCTAAGAATATATATATAAATAACGATAAAGAGATAATTAAAATTTTCTATCAGGTAGAAAATACCATCTCTTTTGAAAATGATTTTCGGAGAAATTGTTTCGACCAATCGATGTTCATCATCATTATTGAAGCAGTAAGACAACCTACCAAATTTAAATTATCTCATAATCTTATGGAATGAGGACATTCCGTTTTCAGTAAGTTCAGCGGAATGTTATGCCGAGAAAAAGAAAGCTGACTCAGGCTGGCGAGTGGCGCAGCAAGCCTACATCGGGTTGAACGTACCTTACAAAATATGCCACACGAGCACATTTGCTGCTGCTAGAAATAGTTCAAGGTCGCAGTGGAAGCGTGTGGGTCCTTCTCAAAGAACCCCTCTTCTCCCTGCTATCGTATTTTTAGCATCGTCACAGACGCCGCTCCTTTTTAGGAGAGCGGAACTGTCCATCTAAACCACATAGGAATCTCAGTAATTTGGGAAAGAGACATAGAGAAAGAGAGCGGAGAGAGAGAGGGGCAGACGGAGACTGGCGATCATAGAGAGCGGATCAGACCTAGAGAGAGAGAGAGAGAGAGAGAGAGAGGTAGACGAAGAGAGAATTGTTCAGACCTGTACTCTCTTGAATAAAGACTAAGAACTCCAAGTCCGAAGTTTGTGTTCTGCCCAGCAACCAACCGGTCATCCCCTGCCAGCAAGAGCCAAGCGACTCTATCCAGAAACAAAGGTATTTATAAGAGAGAGAAGAATCCTCAGACCAGAGACAAAGAAGAAAGAAGCCCCGTTACAGATGCAGTATATTTCCACATCCGCTAAAATTTCTCCACCAGTGATCTGTATTATTTCTCTCTGTTTTTTTCTGTCTTTTTTCCTTGTGTTCTCGTTTGCTTGCCATTTTTCCCCTCTCTACCCCAAAATATACGAATTAAATTTCCTATCTGGATATTCCCTTGCCCCTGTCAAGTTTTTCACTAGCTAACAATCTCTTCCTCTCCCTATTTTTTTCATATCGTATGAATTTTTTTAGCCCTCATCCTCTCCCCCACCCCACCCTCCCTTCGCCAGCCTTTTATGGTCAGACGCTCCTCTGCAGCCTGCTTCCCCTGTGACGTCACCCAGTCTCGCTGACGCTCCACCTTTCCCCTCCACGTCCTTGCCCCACCCTCTTTTTCTTTGTTTGGATCGCCTTCATCAGTGGGGTCGACTGCACCGCTGACTGTGCTGGCTGTGCCGTCCGGTTTGGCTGCGTCGATTGTACCGCCACCTCTGCTGTCGAAACCCCCGCCCGTCCAACTCACTTGGACATCATCACAGACTTGGCCTCAACCGCCCCCTGCACCCCCGCTGGCCCCCTCGCAGCAGCGGGCTGGGCTGCTGTCGTTGGTTGGCGGATGCACTGCAACCACCACTACTGTCTACTGCATCCCGCCAGATCTTCCTCTTTCGGAGGCCGAACACTCAGTGCTGTCCAAAGGTCTATTTTTCTTTGTTAAACGATTATTCTTCAACCTGGCGGAACAAATTGACCCACGGTTATCCAAAATCGCCGACATTGAGTACTATCGGGTATTGAGAGTACTTCCAATTTGCGACATTGTCCAGCACGACAACTTCCCCAAACTCACTTGGTCTTTCAACGAAACCACAGCTCCCACTGACACCCTAGCCCAGCACATAGAATATTTGCTTCAGGCCTTCACCCACGTTGGCTATCTTTACGATGACCTGCAGAAAGATGTAGGAAATGACCGGTTTCTCCAAACCATCCAAATTCCTCAAGCTACCTCCCATCCTGGTTTTCACACTCACCCGCTTCAAGTTTGACTCCCATGTGACACCTTGGCAGAACAAATTGACCCATGGTTATCCAAAAAGGAAATGACCAGTTTCTCCAAACCATCCAAATTGCCTATGACATCATCGACACCCTCGCATTTCCTGCAGATCTGTCCCTCACAGAGCCCAAGTCACAATACGTGGACGCTATTTTCCTCGCAGCATTCATCTCTCAGACGTACCACATAGACTGTGTTGGAAGCTTGACCAGTGACATTTGTTATGCTGATAAAGTTAGCATTATGGCAGAAACAGACAGACGTTATCCCTTGGTTCCAGACAAGACTGAGTCACGGCAAGGATGAATCATCTTAGCCCAGATGCATAATCAACAGTCCTTTGTTTCTGATCCAAATGCATAATCAGGGAGACCAAAGGAAAAAGAATCTGACTCACAAACTTAGGAACAAAGGATATACGCCTATAAGAGTGAGAGAGAGAAAGCGAATAAGGCAGAGAGGAAATCGGACAACAGAGGGAGAGAGACGGACAGAGGAACGTACAGAGAGAGAGTTAAGACCTTGTCTGTTTGCTGAATAAAGAGATTGTGAACATCAGAGACTGAAGTCTTTGTATCTTTACAACTCAAGAAGCCAACCAGCCTTAAGTCTTTGTATCTCTACAACTCAAGAAGCCAACCAGCCTTACAGCCCAGAACACGTCTAAGAAGAATATCCAGCTCTACCACAGAAGCGTCCGACAACCACAGAAAAGAATCAAGGTATTTATCCACAAAAGGGAGCCAGTAACAAGAGAGAGAAAAGAGACATATTCCTAATACTTAAGGGCTTGTAAGACAGACAGAAGCCCTATAACAATATGGTGGAGATGCGGCTCTGATCCCCCACCTCTCGAATCAGCTAAACCCTCTCTTCCAGTGACCGTCTTCTCGGTTCTCCTCTCTCTCTTTCCTCTTTTCCGTTCTCTTGTTTCTTTGTGCTATTGTTTGCTTGCTCTTTCTCCCTCTCTCCCCTATGCATAGAAATTTATTTCTCTATTTGGAGGTCCCCTTGACAGGTTTCGTGCGAGTATAGACCCGTAGAATTCTCCCAATAGCCAAGAATCTTTATTTTCCCCTTTTATTTCATATTGTATGACTCCCTAGCCCCATTCTTTCCCCCGCCCCACCTCCCTTGTCACTACTCTCCAGAGGCGTTGCCCAGCCCATTGTTGAAGCCCCGACCCTTCCCTTCTGTCCCCACCCCACCCTCCAAGCTGGCGGAACAAAGGAGTTCCCTCTATCCCCTCGTTGACGATATAGACTATTACTTGATCTTGAGGCAACTTCCCATTCATGAAATCGTTGGACACGAATTCTTTCCGAGGCTTACGTGGTGGTATATTGATACACCTCTGCCCACTGACACCCTAGATCGACACGTATGGTACCTCTTGACGCCTTTTCCAACGTTGGTTGCCTTTACGACGATCTTCGGAGATTTCTAGGAGATGACAAGTTTCTCCAAGCAGACAAAATTGGAGAAGACATCGTTGCCACTTTGACCTTCCTTGCAGATCTCTCCCTCACAGAGTCCAAGCCGCTCTACATCGATGCCCTTTTCCTCGCAGCATTTAACTGCAGTTTCTATCGCTTCCAATATGGGTGGAAACTCGATCAGTAATACTCCCCTCCCCCCCTCCATGCCTGCTCCCTCCCTCCTACCGTGTTGATCCTCTTTCTCCCGCCCTCCTTTCACACCTTTTTTTTTTCTCTTCCATCCCCTCCATCACTGGTTGAGACTGCTCTTGCGGATGTGCAAGTCATAACGTGGGCTTTCTCCAATTGAAACATCAGCCACTTTGTTGTCTGTGGACAAAGACACCCATTGTCTAGAGACGATTTGCTCCACTGTCGTTGGGCGTTTGAGCGGAGCGCTCCCTGACTGGTCGGCTGCCTGCAAAATCTTTGTTCTTGTGCCATACCCATCAAGTGACATTTCCAACCCCTGAACGGGTTTTTTAAGAAGTAGTGCAGTGTATGCCCATGACTTTTCGTATTGATGTAGGTTAAAAAGGTGCCTCGGCAGGGCCCCTGTGTACACTGTGTGATGACTGTTGCCATACTCAAAGTGATCTCTCTTGAGTAGGACAGTGACGAAGAGGAGTGGTATAACAGATAATTGAGTGACTAACACAGCGTGAGACAGCAGTGCTCGCCTGTCCTTGGTGAGACTCAAGGAGAATCAATTCTCTGAGAACTTTTTGTGTCCAGAACACCCTACATCGACGTTATCTCCCCACTGCAAAGCCTTTAATCACAAAGAAGGTCAACCTGCCTTCCTCCAAAAAGACAGTTTCGTCATCACAAAACACTGAGACAGTCTCCAGTGTGAAAATATATCCATGAGAGAATCTGCCCAAGTTTCCAATAGTGTGAACTTTCATAAATCCATGTAAAGTGAATTTTTACCCTGCAAAGACGCATCATGCTGTCTCAACGACGAGCATGTAGCCTCTGTTCGGTCCCTCACGGCCGCAATTCCTGCTTGATCCCAAAGCCTTTGTGTGACAATCCCTTGGCCCTCCTTTGTTCCCCTGAGGAGGTCATTTGTTATGCCGGGAAAAAGAAGGCTGACTCAGGCTAGAGAATGGCGCAGCAAGCCTACATCGGGTTGAACGTACCTTGCAAAATATGCCACGCGAGCTTATTTGCTGCTGCTAAAAATAGTTCAAGGTCGCAGTGGAAGTGTTATGCCGTAAAAACGCTGAGCTAGCATGCAGAGTAGAGAGAGATGCTGTAGGCCTGCACTGAAGTGAATTCACCTAGAAAATATGTCAAGTAAGCAAATCTAAGAACTCTAGGCCGGCTGGAAGCGTAGGATCCTTCTTAAAGAACATATATTCTCCCCCCCCTCCCACTATGTCCATCCGCCCTCTCCTTTTCACTGATATCGTATTTTTAGCATCGTCGCAGAGCCGCTCCTTTTTAGGAGAGCAGGACTGGCCATCTGGACCTCAGAGGAATCTCAGTAATTTTGGAAAGAGATATAGAGAAAGAGAGAGAGAGAGAGAGAGGGCAGAGGGAGGCAAGCAGGCATAGAGAACGGGTCGGAGAGAGAAGTGATCAACACCTGTATACTTGCCTGAATAAAGATCGTGAACGTCAAGACAGAAGTTCGAGTTTCCATCAAGACAAGCGACCAACCATCCCCTGTAACCAAGCGCCAAGCGACTATTCCAGAACAAAAAGGTATTTATAAGAGACCGAAGAATCGCCAGATTCAGGCTAAGAGACAAAGAAAGGGAGCCCCTTCACAGAAGTGTATGGGTCCTTCTCAAAGAACCCCTCTTCTCCCTGCTATCGTATTTTTAGCATCGTCGCAGACGCCGCTCCTTTTTAGGAGAGCGGGACTGGCCATCTAAACCACATAGGAATCTCAGTAATTTTGGAAAGAGACATAGAGAAAGAGAGCGGAGAGAGAGAGGGGCAGACGGAGACTGGCGATCATAGAGAGCGGATCAGACCTAGAGAGAGAGAGAGAGGTAGACAAAAAGAGAATTGTTCAGACCTGTACTCTCTTGAATAAAGACTAAGAACTCCAAGTCCGAAGTTTGTGTTCTGCCCAGCAACCAACCAGTCATCCCCTGCCAGCAAGAGCCAAGCGACTCTATCCAGAAACAAAGGTATTTATATCCAGAGAAAGAAAAGAAAATTGAAAGACGTTTTAATAACAAAGGAGAAAACGTCCAGGACGATAAGTGGTGGAGATTGCAAGTGGATCGCCCTCCCTCTCTGACGCTAAAATTCTTTTTAATATTATAAGTGCGCTTGAAGTTGATCCCTGTCGATCAATCATATTTCCACATCTGCTCAAATTCCTCTACCAGTGATTTCTTCTATTTCTCTCTGTCTTTCTCCATCTTTTTTTTCTTTCCTTTGTGTTCCCGTTTCCCTACCCCTTTTTTTCTCCTCTCTCCCCTAAAATATATGAATTAAATTTCCTATCTGGATAGTCCCTTGCCCCTGTCGAGTTTTTAACCAGCTAACGCTCTTTTCGTCTCCCTATTTTTTTTCATACCGTATGTTTTTTTAGCCCTCATTCTCTCCTCCACCCCACCCTCCATTCCACATCTCCTTATATGGTCAGACACTCCCTCGCAGCCAGCTTCCCTGCGACATCACCCAGTCTTGCTAACGCTCCACCTTTCCCTCCACGTCCCCCACCCCACCCTCTTTTTCCTTGTTAAACGATTATTTTTCAACCTGGCGGAACAAATTGACCCCCGGTTATTCCCAATCGCCGACATTGAATACTATCGTGTATTGAGAGCCCTCCCAATTTGCGACATTGTCCAACACGAAAACTTTTCTAAACTTACTTGGTCTTTTAACGAAACCCCTGCCCCTACTGACACTCTCGCCCAGCACACCGACTACTTGCTTCAAGAAGCCAACCAGTCTTACAGCCCAGAACACGTCTAAGAAGAATATCCAGCTCTACACAGAAGCGTCCGACAACCACAGAAAAGAATCCAGGTATTTATCCACAAAAGGGAGCCAGTAACAAGAGAGAGAAAAGAGACATATCCCTAATACTTAAGGGCTTGTAAGACAGACAGAAGCCCTATAACAATATGGTGGAGATGCGGCTCTGATCCCCCACCTCTGGAATCAGCTAAACCCTCTCTTCCAGTGACCGTCTTCTCCTCTCTCTCTTTCCTCTTTTCCGTTCTCTTGTTTCTTTGTGCTATTGTTTGCTTGCTCTTTCTCCCTCTCTCCCCTATGCATAGAAATTTATTTCTCTATTTGGAGGTCCCCTTGACAGGTTTCGTGCGAGTATAGACCCGTAGACTTCTCCCAATAGCCAAGAATCTTTATTTTCCCCTTTTATTTCATATTGTATGACTCCCTAGCCCCATTCTTTCCCCCGCCCCACCTCCCTTGTCACTACTCTCCAGAGGCGTTGCCCAGCCCATTGTTGAAGCCCCGACCCTTCCCTTCTGTCCCCACCCCACCCTCCAAGCTGGCGGAACAAACGAGTTCCCTCTATCCCCTCGTTGACGATATAGTGTGGTAGGGAGTCCAGAGTTATCTCCCCTAGGCCGCAGGGTCGCAGAGGGCGTTCACTGCCGGGATATTTAAGTGTGGGTCAAGCGGTCAGGCTTCCTTCTATTGGGCGACCAGAGGCGTGAGAGGGCACAAGAGGGCAGAGCTGAGAGCGAGAAGTAGAGCAGAGCAGAGAGCAGAGCTAACAGAGTGCAAGAGTTGGGCGAGCAGAGAGATCGAGGCGGGCAGGCAGCGCATCCACAGCCACTGAATTAAGGTAAGTGCACCATGCTTCCTGTCTCTGTATTGTAACAGTGTAAGCATGAGGCCTCGATCGGACGGCCACCGGTGCCATGCGGGTCGAGCATGGCACCACCAGAATAGCAGACAGCCTCGTGGTGCCTAATGGCGAGGGTCGGAATGACTCGGGTGCCTGCCAGGGTTTAGCCCACCGTCACTAGCTCTACATGTGGTTTTCCCCTCCCTCCCCAGGTCGCGTGAACGAACTCTTAGCAGAACCTGCGTGCCTTCGGTCATGGCTATGCGCCTGTCTTATACCAGCGTATAGGGTGGCATTGGCCAGTAATGGCGGTTAATGGCCACTACATGGGCGAAGGCGGTCCCTACCAAAATAGACTATTACTTGATCTTGAGGCAACTTCCCATTCATGAAATCGTTGGACACGAATTCTTTCCGAGGCTTACGTGGTGGTATATTGATACACCTCTGCCCACTGACACCCTAGATCGACACGTATGGTACCTCTTGACGCCTTTTCCAACGTTGGTTGCCTTTACGACGATCTTCGGAGATTTCTAGGAGATGACAAGTTTCTCCAAGCAGACAAAATTGGAGAAGACATCGTTGCCACTTTGACCTTCCTTGCAGATCTCTCCCTCACAGAGTCCAAGCCGCTCTACATCGATGCCCTTTTCCTCGCAGCATTTGACTGCAGTTTCTATCGCTTCCAATATGGGTGGAAACTCGATCAGTAATACTCCCCTCCCCCCCTCCATGCCTGCTCCCTCCCTCCTACCGTGTTGATCCTCTTTCTCCCGTCCTTCTTTCACACCTTTTTTTTCTTTCTCTTCCATCCCCTCCATCACTGGTTGAGACTGCTCTGGCGGATGTGCAAGTCTCCATCACCACTCCCCCTCTGTAAGTAACCCATGTCTCCATCACCACTCCCCCTCTGTAAGTAACCCATGTCTCCATCACCACTCCCCCTCTGTAAGTAACCCATGTCTCCATCACCACTCCCCCTCTGTAAGTAACCCATGTCTCCATCACCACCACCCCTCTGTAAGTAACCCATGTCTCCATCACCACTCCCCCTCTGGAAGTAACCCATGTCTCCATCACCACTCCCCCTCTGGAAGTAACCCATGTCTCCATCACCACTCCCCCTCTGTAAGTAACCCATGTCTCTATCACCACTCCCCCTCTGTAAGTAACCCATGTCTCCATCACCACTCCCCCTCTGTAAGTAACCCATGTCTCCATCACCACCCCCCCTCTGTAAGTAACCCATGTCTCCATCACCACTCCCCCTCTGGAAGTAACCCATGTCTCCATCACCACTCCCCCTCTGTAAGTAACCCATGTCTCCATCACCACTCCCCCTTTGTAAGTAACCCATGTCTCCATCACCACTCCCCCTCCATAAGTAACCCATGTCTCCATCACCACTGTGATGGTTGCCCATCAGTGGCTCTCTTTTGTGTCTTAATTAGAGAGATTAGAGAGAGGACCAAGGGGGTCCCATGGTGTGTGGGTGGTCAATTAGTTCCACTCTCCAAGGGAAGTCTCTGTCATCCCCTAGGGTTGGTGATAAGATAACCCTGGCCCTTGCTGCCCTGATGCTCCCACTTGCCAGTGGGGGACCAGGGGGGGGGTCCTCTTTCCCAGACAGTGTTCCAGGCTGGGGGAGGTCGCCTGAGGGAGTGAGTGCAGTGGTGTGCTCAGAGAGTGAAGCATTAGAAATTATCACTTGGGCTTTCACATCCAAGCCACAAGCAGGTTTTCCGAAGTCCCTGCTGAGACAAGTGCTGCCGACCTGTCTCAGAGGTGCCTGCCTAAAAGATGTGGTAAACTCCTCCAAAGAAGACCGACTCCCTCCACCTCTACGAGTTTAACGAAAACAGACTGGTTAGGAAAGAACTGACTTTTGTTTCGTCGTTGGATCGTAGTGAGCATTGACCTTTCTTCACATTGAACAATTGACTAAGAACTAAGAACAAATCATTTCAATTTTCCTTTTTATACGGCTGGCCTAGAAATCCTAAGTATTCACAATTGAGATCCAATAATAACCTTCTTCTAATGCATGCCTTGCATGATTGAAATACTTTATTCATTAAATTTATTATTATCTAAATCTTGCTTGTTTTCTCCTTGGTTGTGAGAGAAGAGTGAATGAGAGCATATCAGATATTTTGTGTCTACAAGTCTAGCCTCAAGTGTAAAGTAATTACACAAACTCATAACCATCATACCCCTAGACTCTGCGAGGTTGGGCTTGTAACACCACTCCCCCTCTGTAAGTAACCCATGTCTCCATCACCACTCCCCCTCTGTAAGTAACCCATGTCTCCATCACCGCAGTTGTCTGCAGCAGACCAAGGAGCAAGTAAGCAAGCTGCAAGAGCAGATCCAGGTAGGCCCACCCTTTCATGATGATGATGATGATGATGATGATGATGATGGAGGAGGAGGATTGGACGTGGGCTTTCTCCAATTGAAACATCAGCCACTTTGTTGTCTGTGGACAAAGACACCCATTGTCTAGAGACGATTTGCTCCACTGTCGTTGGGCGTTTGAGCGGAGCACTCCCTGACTGGTCGGCTGCCTGCAAAATCTTTGTTCTTGTGCCATACCCATCAAGTGACATTTCCAACCCCTGAACGGTTTTTTTAAGAAGTAGTGCAGTGTATGCCCATGACTTTTCGTATTGATGTAGGTGTTAAAAAGGTGCCTCGGCAGGGCCCCTGTGTACGCTGTGTGATGACTGTTGCCATACTCAAAGTGATCTCTCTTGAGTAGAACAGTGACGAGGAGTGGCATAACAGCTAATTGAGTGATTAACACAGTGTGAGACAGCAGTGCTCGTCTGTCCTTGGTGAGACTCAAGGAGACTCAATTCTCTGAGAACTTTTTGTGTCCAGAAAACCCTACATCGACGTTATCTCCCCACTGCAAAGCCTTTAATCACAAAGAAGGTCAACCTACCTTCCTCCAAAAAGACAGTTTCGTCGTCACAAAACACTGAGACAGTCTCCAGTGTGAAAATATATCCATGAGAGAATCTGCCCAAGTTTCCAATAGTGTGCACTTTCATAAATCCATGTAAATTGAATTTTTACCCTGCAAAGACGCATCATGCTTCCTGTCTCAACGACGAGCATGTAGCCTCTGTTCGGTCCCCCAAGGCCGCCATTCCTGCTTGATCCCAAAGCCTTTGTGTGACAATCCCTCAGCCCTCCTTTGTTCCTCTGAGAAGGTCATTCATAGTTCACTGATCTCCTGAGAAGAACTCTTTGGTGACTCAAACCCTTCTGTCACCACCCTTTGTGTGGAGACCCCTTTGTCCTCCACAAGACTATGTTGAACTCTTCACCACTGGGGAACACCTTGTGTTCTTCCACCTCATCTCCGCACCCTCACCTCCCATCCCCCACCTCACCCCCCCACCCTCACCTACCACCTCCCATCCCCCACCCCCCTCCCCCTCCCTGACGCTCTTCTGCTGGGGGTGACTCCACTTCACACCACCTGCTCCCACCCCATAGCACCCCCCAGTGTAATGGCCCCACCGGACCTCATCCTCCCCTAAACCCGCCCCCCCCCCCCCCCCCCCCCCCCCCCCTGCTTCTGAAGGGCCACATCTTCCAAAGAATGTTGATGGGTCTGCACTAGCTGACCCCCAGCCCCTGTTTATCAACAAACCATGCCATCACGCCAGCCTCTCCCCACTCTTCCCTCCCTCACTCCTCCCTCCCTCCCCCCCTCCCTCCCCCCCCCCCCCCCCCCCCCCCCTGCTTCTGAAGGGCCACATCTTCCAAAGAATGTTGATGGGTCTGCACTAGCTGACCCCCAGCCCCTGTTTATCAACAAACCATGCCATCACGCCAGCCTCTCCCCACTCTTCCCTCCCTCACTCCTCCCTCCCTCCCTCACTCCCTCCCCCCCCCCCCCCCCCCCCCCCCCCCGCCTTCCACCGCCACCCCCCCTTGCCAAGATTTATTTTCTCGTGACTTTCTTGTCCCATATTTTTTTTTTTTGCCCTTCCCAAATTTCCCTTTTATTCAGTTTTTGTTTTTAACATGCCAGCATCATGTCCCGACCCCTCACGCGCCTGTTCGCAAAGAGACAGCAGGGTCGCGAATTGAACATTTTCGACGCTTTTCGAGATTTCCCCATTGAAGCTGACTTGCCCCACACCCCTCTTATCCCTACCCCAGCTACGGACAATTCTGACGTTTCCCAATCCAATAACCCCTTTTTGTCAGATCTTTCCCAACATACCCTCTCCCCCACCCTAACCCATTCCAACCCTCCAACAACAACCCCTCGATGTTCCCCACCCCTGGATGTCCAGTATTCTAGAATCTATCCTAGATTGTCCCAGGACCAAATTTCACCTGAATTTATGACAACCCCCCAAACCTCCAACCCCTTCCACCCCCTACCTGTGCCATCTTCCTCCCCACACCCACTCTTCACTCCCCTCACCCCTGACCCCCCATCCCCGGACCCCCCTGTGACGCCTTCAACCTGCCTGGCGCCACAACCCCGCCCGGACCCACAGCTGCGGAACCTGCCTCCTACGACGCCTGCAGCTCCTGTCCCACCTCTACCAGGACCTCCACCTGTGATGGCGCGACCCACTGACTTTTCTGCAGCTGACCTCCATCTAGCAGATCACTTCCGTGGCCTGCCTACAGAGGATGCAGACCAGTGGCTCTTGCGTCTAGA
This sequence comes from Theodoxus fluviatilis, assembly GCA_034096865.1. NCBI lineage: Eukaryota > Metazoa > Mollusca > Gastropoda > Cycloneritida > Neritidae > Theodoxus > Theodoxus fluviatilis. Next base: position 12,269 of record JAWQFJ010026733.1, on the reverse strand, counting down.
GAGACTCCTCGCCCTCCGTGGACACACAAACAGTGAACTCTTAGACTGGTTCCCTGTTTTCCTTTGGAACTTCACCTCGGAGTGGTTCCAGTCGCTCCCTGCCACCACCCAGACCGACTACACTCAACTGCGTGCTGCTTTTCTGGACAGATTCGCAGTTACTCCTACAAGATGGACCAAGGTCAACGAGTTCATGTCCCGAAATCACAAACCAGGTGAGCCGGTGATTTCATATTATCATTCAGTCATTAGCCTTGGTGCCAAAGCTGGCAAGTCCCCATCAGAATGTTTTGATGTATTTGTGACAGGGCTCCAGCCGCATCTTCGATCCCAGGTGCTTTTGAGAGATCCCCCAGACATTACGACAGCCTTTCAACATGCACGCCTCGCTGAGTCGGTCAACCCCTCACCTGTTGACGCACCGACCTTGACATCTGACTTGAAGAAATTGTCTGACAGACTGAACGACATCGAGACTCTGCTGACACCTGACGCCATTCAGACACTCCAGACGCCGACAACCCGACAAACTTTCCCTCGACCCCAGAGACCTCAGCAAGATTTCGATCCCCCACGCTACATCCCACGACAACAGACAACTGCCCCACCGAGACAGGCGACTTCCAGACAGCCCTTTTTTCTGAGACCCACCCCCCTCATACCCACCAACGGACGGCACACAACCACACGGTTGTTACAGATGTGGTGTTTCCCACCCACCACCATGCCACTACGTCAATCATACATGTAACCTTTGCAGCGTCGTCGGACACATGTCCTTCGCATGCAAACGTCGACGCTCCCTACGACAAAACACGCGACGACAATGACGTCCAAGAAAGCGTTGCTCCTCAGTCCGCATGCGGTCTGCTGCCACACAGACTGCTGACTTCACTGTCTCTCACCTTGAACTCTCTGCTACGACACCACTTCTTCCTCCCACACACCCCAACAAAGCACATGCCTTTCTTGGTCCCAACGGTGTTCGCGTACTGATTGACACCGGTGCATCCCTCAGTTGTATCTCTGATACATTCTATGAATCATCTGGCCTTCAGAACACGTGCTCTCTGTCACCCCCTACCCACCCCACCATTATCAGTGTCACAACCTCTGAGTTACAGGTTCTTGGTGATGTGTCAATTCCAGTCAGTATTCAGAATGTGCATGTGACTCATACCTTCTCTGTAGTCAAGAGCCTATCACAATCTGTCATTCTTGGAATCGACTTCCTGACACGTCACAAAGCAAGACTGGATTTTTCACCCAACACTCTCACCTTCCTTCTTTCACAACCTCCCCAAACTCCTACTTCTCTTCTTCCTCTGTTTTCCTCAGTCTATGCTCTCCAATCTGTTCAACTCCCCCCCAACTCCAAAACACTCTTCAACGTTGCTGTCGACTGTCCCAAGCACACCACTTCTGGTGCATTTCTCCCTACTCATGAACACTCTTCTCTTCTTTTCCCCCATTGTTTAATCTCCGTCACAGACCTCCAGTCCGTCTGTGAAGTTACCAATCTGTCATACGAGCCAATCATTTTGCATGCCGGAACATCTCTCGGTCATTTTCATCAGTTGCTTGATGATTGCTACTATATTCCATATGACGATGTCACCTCACACGTATCATCAGTCTCAGCGGTTGATACTTCTCCAGCTCCTTTGTCATCCGCTACCATCCGTGATCAGTACATTGATAAGGCTCGATCGCTCGGTGCCCAAGTCGGGGACGCTGATATTTCACAAGAGCAACGCAATGAAATTTTCTCTCTTGTAGGAGAATTCTCTGATTGTTTCGCAACATCAATCGCAGATCTTGGTCATACCCAGTTCAATGATTTCACCATTGACACAGGAGTTGCTTCCCCTGTGCGCCAACGCGCGTACCGATATCCACCACAAGTGATGAAGCAAATTTCTGAACAGGTTCAGCAGATGCTAGACCACAATATCATAGAACCATCACACTCTGAGTGGTTATCGCCAGATGTCATGGTCAGGAAAAAGAACTCAGACAAGTTGCGATTCTGCGTTGATTTCCGTAATCCAGGGAGCCAGTAACAAGAGAGAGAAAAGAGATATATCCCTAATACTAAAGGGCTTGTAAGACAGACAGAAGCCCTATAACACTTGTAACAATTCTATCCAATGCCATAGATTATATTGAGCAATTTGGGATGGAGTTGATCATTGAATAAAGCTTGAAAGGTTTATGGTTACTGTGAAGCAATAGGGGTTTCAATTTCATTTACTCTTTAATTAATCATTGGTGCAGGATATGATGTCTGTGATTCATTTTCATTTTTAAGAATAATGTTACCTAAACATTTCCTGTGTGGTTATTGGAATTCTGAATGGAAAACAAAACTTTTCGTTGATGCATGGGACATTTTCACTTCAGTGGAGGATGAAACTTGACATTGTCACCCAGCTTCCATTGACTGATCCATGAACCTGTCATTCCAGATCTACACAGACGGACAGCCCTCCCACTTTGTGGCTGCCTGCAGGACACGCACAGCCAACTGGATGTGCTTCGTCAACTGTGCATGCACTGGGGAGGAGCAGAACCTGACAGCGTACCAGTACCAGGGCCAGATCTACTACCGCTCCTACAAACACATCCCTGCAGGCACCGAACTGCTGGCCAGGTATCCCTCCTATTTTGACAATTATTTTCAATCTACCTGAATATTGTACACCCTACATCACTTGCCTGTGCATATCGGTGTGCGGATATTATGTTTGCCCCTGTGGATTGTATTTAGTATAATGGGTCAATTTTGCTAGTATTAGTCACTTTTTTATAAGACAAATATGAAAAACATAGCAAATTTCAAAACAAGATTAAGACGTACTTCACTAATGACAAGCAACAGGAATTCTAAATTTGTTATATCTAGGCAAACAATCAATATTCTTCATTTGATTAAACTTGATCGTGGTTTCCACTCTACTCTTCCTGATACTGATTTGTGTACAGCATGAACGTCATGATGAGATTATTAACAAATTCCTGGACTCAACCCTATTTCAGCTATTAATTCATTGTTTATCTTCCTCTTTCATTCACTGTCCCCGATTCTTATTACTTAGTTTATTACGGAATGCGGATAATCCTTAAATCAGGTGATGATATGTTTGGGTTTTTTCTTAATGTTTAAAGATGCTCGTGCATCATCTATCGCTTGGCTTTTCTGCATCACCTGTGTGTGGTCTTGCTCTGGATCTGAGGGGCGAGACCTGGTGATTTGATTTACCTCCTCTAGGTAGAGCCCACTACCTTAGAATGCAGAGCCAAATTTATACATGTGCCAGGACCTCTGGCACAGGGGTGGAATGCCCCCCATTTCTCCCATGTGTGACTTGGCAGCTGAATGGTATCAGACACTTCCCACCAATGTCTAAAGCGACTTTGAGGCTCAGTGCTGCAATTCTGCAGAGATTCGCCACCATCAACACGCGCGGGACTAGAGTCCGTACATTTACATCCCACACCTAGAAACCAGGGTGAGCCCATTGCAACATACTACCGCTCCATAATCAGCCTTGGTGCTAATACAGGTAGATCTTCAACTGAATGTTTTGATACCTTTGTCAAAGAGCTTCTGCCTCCCATTCGATCTCGGGTGCTTGTGCGAGACCCGACCGATGTTGTTGCTTTTCAGCATGCTTGTCTCACAGAATTTGTCAACCCACAACCTGTTGAAGCATCAGCATTGGCACCTGACAAGAAGAGACTATCCAAATGACAAAGACATGCAGACTCTTTCGGCATCTGACTCAGTTCAGATGCTTCATGCTTCACCACAACAGCCCTTTTCTCCGCACCAGCAACTTCAGCAAAGCTTCAGATCCCTACGCTTTGCCCCACATTTGTTATGCTGGAAAAAGCTGGTTTAGGCTGAAGAGTGGAGAGAGATAAGCACATCTAGGAAAAGAGAACATGTAGGCAAATTTCTTGTCTACGGAAAGGAATTCTAGGCCGGCTGGAAGCGTAATGTCCATCGTAAAGAACATATTCTTCACCCCCTCCAGGGCAAATGTCCATCGCCCCCCTCTTTTCCCTGCTATCATATTTCTGGTGTGGTCGCAGACGCAAGACCATTCTAGGAGATGGGAACCGCCTGTCTAACAGCATAGGAATCTTAGTAATTTTGGGAAAGAAGGTACGAAAGAGCGGATCGAGACAGACGGGGCAGACGGAGACGGGCAGGCGAACATAACGGATCAGAGAGAGAGAGTTTGAGACCTGTTTACTGCCTGAATAAAGAGTGTGAACACTCAAGACTGAAGTTTTATATTCTGCCTATCCAAGGGGACAGCCAGCTCTAGAACCCAGCGCCAATCGACTGCAGAAAAGGAACCCAAAGGTATTTATGCCTAGAGAGGAGAAACGACGACACTCGTAACAATTACGGAGCCCCGTAACACATTCACAGCTCCACGTTTCACAAAGCAGGACTAGGAAAGCTCTTGAAGAACAGGACAGTGGAATAATCTAACAGTATACCTCTGAAGGACACTGCTGCATTTGTCATGGTGAACTTTAACATGTCATAATCCTTGTCTGTTTTGTTCAGAGAGGAGAAAGGAGCCCCTATTACAGCAGTTAGCTGCAGATACCACAACTCTCTATATTAAAACTCCCTGAGGAAAATATCTCCAAGCTATCTGCTTTCACGGGGCAAAAAACAAAAATAATTGGGGGAAAACAAAGCTTAGAAGTCTTCCTGCATAACACGACGTTCCTGCATCTTTAAAAAAAACAAAAAAAAAACTGGCATGTTCGCACTAAATATATGTCAAAATTTGCATTACAAATCCATTTTTTTTAATCACAATTAACACTCAAAAACACTTATTGTGATAATGAAAGATGGATTTCTTCTTCATTTATCCATAACAATGAAAAGGGAGAAAGTAAAAGGCTTTCTGTAAATGATATGCAAAAGAAATACCAGTCAGCTTGTTGATCCAACAAGGACACATACACGCACAAACACCTAACACGCTTACAGACACACCTACAAACACTCCATGCGTGAGGACTGCATTGACATGCATGCACGCACACACATATGCACACATGCACACACACACAAACTTACAAACGCACCTTCTGACAGCACAGCAGTAAATATATATATATATTATATATCAATACAGGACTAGCCTGTGCCAGACAGACAGAATGGGTGGTGGCGATGGGGCTGGCTTCAGTGATGATTTCTGGATGGCGATGAAGTCCTTATGGTGATGGCAGCAGAGTCTGCCAGGCTTGGATGGCAGGGAGTTTTCAAAGCTTGTAGCTGTGGTGCCCACATCATGGAAGATAGAGGTGGAGAACTTGAGGTAGCAGGGAAGGTGATAGTCGTACGGCCACTGCTAGGATGGAGGTGGAGTGGGTGAAACTTGCCGCAAGGGAGGTGGGTGAGACGTTGACATCCCCTGGGTGGTGGTGTCCATGGCTGGCAGACTGGCTGACCACACCGGTAGTGGCTGGGATGGTGGGGGGAGAGAAGTCTGGTCAAATGTGGCCGGGCACTTCCAGCTTTGGAAAACTTCTGCCAAGGACAGCAGGCAGACTATCAAGGAAGCACTGCCTCGCCCTCGAGGGTCATCCCTCACCTGGCCAAGGCCTCCCTGAAACACAGGTGTGCAAAATATTTCAGACAAGATGGACGGGAAGGGAAGTTCCTGTAAATACTTTAGTTTTGTTTCAGCACATCGCAGACACTGAACCAAAGCTAATGCAGTCAAACAGAGAGGTAGGTTTATCACTGATGTTCACCAAGTAAAATGATTCACGTACAGATAGAATTACATGCAGGGACATATTTACCACTAAGGGTTCCAGCAAGTAGAGCATTGTCAAGATATCTAAATAAATATATGTGCACGTCCACGATATTGCCTAACACTATCAAAAACTGGGGGGTCTGGGTAAAGACACTTGAATAAAACTATCTAACACAGTCAGCATGCATATATTTCAAATTTATATGGGTTCTTTAAATGTTTTTGTAATGTTATGACCAATAGTTTTTATAGTTTTGCTTTGCAGAGATTCACAAAAAAATAATTAAACTCGTACGAAGCGGAAAAATGGCGCCGAAAAACGGGACATTTTGCGACGCCACTTTTGAATGCTTGTTATCTTGTGCAAATTCACCTTACAACGTATAGATTGTGTGAAATAATTCAAGTTCAATTATTAATTTAGTCATATTTCAGTGGAAAGTCGCCACAAAATAAAAACAGAGGTAGTTCTACCGAAATAAAAAAGACCTATGTGTACGTTACTCTCGTTTCTACCACCCTTGCTCAGAGGAAAAAAATCGAAACCAAACATGTGTACATAAATGTGTTGAAGAGAAGGTTCAAATTACCTTTCCTTTCATTAGTTTACTCATACAACTGCATAGTTTTATTCTTCTTTTGGTATTAACCAATTTCTTGGGACTATTTTGATGTTCAGCGTCGGTTGTTTCCCTGCCTTACTTACGAAAGGTACGCGTGTACCAAACGTGTTGCTATATTTTTCCGCACTCGAAACGGATACGAAGGAAGCTTTTGTCATCCCGCAGTAAATGAACACGTTTATAGAAGGATACGTCATAGTACACGCGATTTTTGACCAATGAGAAGGCTTCGTTTCCTTCATTTCCTTCTGTTACGTACGACCATTTGCTATACATGTGCGAAGCTTTACGTGCGCTTGATCCATTCGAATCAAACTTCGATGGACCATCTTCATCCAATTTGGGTAAGTAAAGCATTCTACATTCGTTTTTTTATTAATACAATTCAATAGTTTCGTTCATGGGTCATGAATAAATACTTTATGACTAGTTTTTCTCTGGCCGTGCTTTCTCTATCCTGATCAACGCCACTCTGGTTTTAGTTTCTGGTCATACTTACGAAACTCAATCGTCGCGGAGGAGCTTATCACATCGATTGATTTGGTCAGAATCACATCATGTTTGTTTTCATAGAACTAAATTGATGTTCCCTCATGCTAGATATCAAAATAATACCTTTTATAATGATATACGCATGTGATCGCCACGCTGGTTTCAAAGAAACCGAACACTGCTCGGCTCCATTGCAGTTTTAGTTTATCTCTTACTTACGAAACTCGTTCGCCGCGAAGGAGATTATCGTATCAATTAATTTGGTCAGGATCACATCACGTTTGATTTCATATAACTGAATTCATGTTTCATTATGCCAGATATGATAATAATGCCTTTTATAATGATGAATGTATGTGATCGCCATGTTGGTAACAAAGAAACCGAACACTGCTCGGCTCCATTGCAGTTTTAGTTTCTCTCTTACTTACGAAACTCGATCGCCGCGAAGGAGATTATCGTATCAATTAATTTGGTCAGGATCACATCACGTTTGATTTCATATAACTGAATTCATGTTTCATTATGCCAGATATGATAATAATGCCTTTTATAATGATGAATGTATGTGATCGCCATGTTGGTAACAAAGAAACCGAACACTGCTCGGCTCCATTGCAGTTTTAGTTTCTCTCTTACTTACGAAACTCGATCGCCGCGAAGGAGATTATCGTATCAATTAATTTGGTCAGGATCACATCACGTTTGATTTCATATAACTGAATTCATGTTTCATTATGCCAGATATGATAATAATGCCTTTTATAATGATGAATGTATGTGATCGCCACGTTGGTAACAAAGAAACGAAGCACATGGTCAGTGCCACTGCTGTTTTCGTTTCTCGCTTACTTACGTAGTCAATCGCCACGGAGGAGGCTGTCATCAATTAATTTTAATGGTGGGGGAGAAATAATATCAGCTTTGTGTGATATGAAGGCTTTTCAGCAGGTCTTTATCTGTTTAATTTTTTTATTTTATGTGTTTGTTAATTTTCTTACCTTTTGTCCTCTGTAAGTTTCAAAGGAAACCATAGTGGGTTTCTTTGTAACTTACGATACCACACAACATGTTTTTTTAGTGAAGCGAGGATTCCATACATGTTTTGAAGAATGTATTAATAACTTTTGATGCAGAAAGGTTTTTGTCTTGAATATATGCTTTTTAGTACAATTGTATTAGTGTGATTTGACAGGAGCTTGATGTAAGTTACTTAAGAAACCACAGTTTGGTACGAGGAACTGAATTTCAGTTAATTGCAGTTTGATGGTGAATTTTGAACAAGTAAAGTGCTCACTTGCTTAAAAATAAATGCCCTATCAAAAAGTTAGATATAACTGCCAGATTTTCTAAATTTGAAGTTATCATGGACGTGTTCAAATCATGCAAGAATTTTTTTTTAAGTTGGGATTTGGTATGAACCGCTCTATTGTCCAATAATAACATCACTTCTTAATTTTTTCATTCTTTTCAAAGGAGAAACTGCCATGGAGGAATCACTACCTTCTACAAGTTCAGAGCGACGCACCTCTGCGAGGCTGAGGGAGAAACGCACTCAAGATCCAGTTTTTCAAGACCAGAAACTGAAAAAAACACCTGCTGAATCTTGTAGGGAATATAGAGAAAAATTGAAGAGTGACCCCACAGTCTATGCTGCATTTCGGAAGCATGAGAACATTAGGGTGAAAAACTATATGATGAATATAAGTCAAGAAAAAAGAGCGTCTTACAATGAGAAGACGAAACTGCGAGTCAGAAAATGTCGAGCAAAGAAGAAAGAAGAAGGTACTTTGAAACCAGCAAAACGCGCCACACGGGGTGAAACAGTCAAACAGCGCCATAAGTGGATGATGGACAAGAGAAATCGGCATGCAAATGAAACCCCAGAGCAAAGAGAGAAAAGGAATGAAAGAAGAAGGAAGAATTATGCAGAGAAACGTGCCACCAAGCAAAAGAGGATGGAAGGTGATGTAGCCCAATCTGCCAACACAGACCCGCAGGAATCACTACCTTCTACACCTTCTACCAGTTCAGAGCCGACGTCTGCATTCGCCAGGCAGGAGTCCCTCAGGAAGGCGACATACCGTGCAAAACAAGGTCTCCCAAAAAACAGTGAGAAAGCGGCAGAAGTTATCATAAAAATGGTGGAGAGTGCTACCCCCCGGAAAAAGCGCAAATTGGCCGAAAAATTGAACGTTCTCAGTCCGAAATCGAAAAAACGCCTGAACTTTCAGCAATGTGTGTTGGAGGAGGTGTCTACGGAGCTGAAAGAGATGAACAAGAAACGGACGAAAAAGTCAAATCACTCCAGGGTGACGCTTGCTCTCGCTCTCCGTCGCAGCAAGTGTTCTGTGCTCCAGAGTCGCAAGCTGGGCATTGGCTACCATCTCCACTCAAAACTCATCAAGTCCTCAGACCCTTATCAACGAAAAATAAGAAAAGACGCCGTGAGTTCTGAAACGAGAGAGCTGGTAGAGGCATTCTACCGCAGAGGAGAGATCTCCAGGCAACTACCAGATGAACGTGGCGTGAAACGTAGAAGAAACGGAGAAGTGGTTTGTCAAAAGGTAATGGAACAGTCAGTGAAGTCTGCTCACGAGGCTTTTGTGTCAGAGAACCCCGACTGCAAGGTTGGACGCAGCTTATTTGCTGCACTGAGGCCAGATGATATACTGCCAACCACTAGCTGCCGATTTCGCGACTGTCTCTGCGATTACTGCGCAAACGTAGATCTGAAGCTGGAGGCACTGAGGATTTTTGCAGCGAAGAAAGGAGTCCGAGACATCACCTACAAGGACAGGTACTCACTATCAAGGTCAACCCTCTGCTTCAAAGGTGACCATGGTGAATACAAGAGAAGTTGTCTGGATAGGAGTTGTGAGGCCTGTGGCACGACAGCCATAGAAATACACTGAGGAGGAAATTGCCTTCAAGAAGTGGTCGTCTGTCATGCACAACGGCAAGAAACGCATGATGCGGATTGAGGAAAAAGTCCCTGCACCTGACTTTGTTGCTGCGATGGTTGAGGAGGCTAGACCTTTTTCAAGGCACCTTTTTGAAGCAAGATGGCAATCTCAGCAATATGATCACATCTCGAAGAATGTTCCAGAACGATGCGTTGTGGTTTGTGAGGACTTTGCCGAAAATGTCAAGACAAAGTATCAAGACGAGGCCCAGGGAGCCCATTGGGGGTACGACCAAGTCACGCTGCACTCATGTGTAGCGTCATACAGGTGCGAGGACCCGGAGTGCGGACAGATGGTGACAGACAGTTGCATTTTTGTATCGGAAGACCTCCAACACGATACAGATGCTGTCCATCATTTCCACCTGATGATGATGGAATATCTGCAAGGGCAGAATCGTGCCCCATTTCAAAAGATGATACTATACTCAGATGGGGCGCCAACTCAATATAAGAATAAGACATCGTTCATGGACATGTCGTGTGCGGAAGAAGACTTTGGAATCTCGGCAGAACGCCATTTCTTTGGGACAAGACATGGAAAAGGCCCCTGCGACAGGGAGTTTGGGACAATCAAAGGCGCTGTAAACAGACAGCTCAAACTCGGTCTAGTTGATATAGACTCGCCAAGGGCATTCTTCAGGGTCTGCGAGGAGAAATACACCCGTACAGCACCACCCCTAGGTCAGCAACCTCACAGCCACTTTCGGAGGAAGTTCTTCTTCATCGAAGCAGAAGACGTGAAGCGGGACCGGGATCGGGTCAGTAACCTAAAGCCCATCACCAACACAAGGCAGCAACACTGCGTAAGACTTGTGTCCAGGGGTGTCGTGGAATACAGAGAGCGGAGCTGCTTTTGTGAAGTCTGCCTTGGTGGGGACGGCGACTGCTTACACAGAAGTCTGACTGGGCAGTGGAAAAAAGTCACTCTACTGAAGAAACGGCGTGTGAGTATACATCATTTAATCCAAAAGAAATCAAATAACTCTTATTGGTTGTCAGACATTCTTATGCACATTGTCACTGATAAATGTTTTGAACCATTTGACTACCTACAGCATTTTTCATTTAGATCCACATTTACTGACTCAATTAGGGTATACAGGGAAGATACATTACTCCAGGTGACCCCCCCTCCTGTATATACCACAGCCCCAGCCCCTTTCCGAGCATGACTTGAAAAGTTTCACCCATGAATTGTTTTGTTTTCAGACCCAAGTTACAGCTGATGCCAGAGCGCCTACTGATCCCCCTGTTGATGCCAGAGTGCCTTCTGACCCCCCTGTCGATGCCAGAGTACCTGCTGACTCCCCTGTCGATGCCAGAGTACCTGCTGGCCCCTCTGTCGATGCCAGAGTACCTGCTGACCCCCCTGTCGATGCCAGAGTACCTGCTGACCCCCCTGTCGATGCCAGAGTACCTGCTGACCCTCCTGTCGATGCCAGAGTACCTGCTGACCCCCGTGTCGATGCCAGAGTACCTGCTGACCCCCCTGTCGATGCCAGAGTACCTGCTGGCCCCTCTGTCGATGCCAGAGTACCTGCTGACCCCCCTGTCGATGCCAGAGTACCTGCTGACCCCCCTGTCGATGCCAGAGTACCTGCTGACCCCCTGTCGATGCCAGAGTACCTGCTGACCCCCTGCCAGAGTACCTGACCCCCTGTCGATGCCAGAGTACCTGCTGACCCTCCTGTCGATGCCAGAGTACCTGCTGACCCCCCTGTCGATGCCAGAGTACCTGCTGACCCCCCTGTCGATGCCAGAGTACCTGCTGACCCTCCTGTCGATGCCAGAGTACCTGCTGACCCCCCTGTCGATGCCAGAGTACCTGCTGACCCCCCTGTCGATGCCAGAGTACCTGCTGACCCTCCTGTCGATGCCAGAGTACCTGCTGACCCCCCTGTCGATGCCAGAGTACCTGCTGACCCCCCTGTCGATGCCAGAGTACCTGCTGGCCCCTCTGTCGATGCCAGAGTACCTGCTGACCCCCCTGTCGATGCCAGAGTACCTGCTGACCCCCCTGTCGATGCCAGAGTACCTGCTGGCCCCTCTGTCGATGCCAGAGTACCTGCTGACCCCCCTGTCGATGCCGGAGAGCCTACTGATCCCCCTGTCGATGCGAGAGCGCCTGCTCATCCCTCGAATTACCAAGTGAGTATAAACTTTTAAGGGATCCATTCATTACTCAAGCTGACATTGCTATCAGGGCCAGAGTTCCACATGACACTCCCACTCCAGCTCCTGTTAGTTAGTGCCAGACTGTGGGAAAGGTTTCACACTGGGAATTATTTTGTTTCAAGACACAAGCTCCAGTTGGTGAGAAAGCCCCAGCTAACTGCGAACTCACCCTGTCGATGCCAGAGTGCAGAAGGGAATGTATGAAAA
>JAWQFJ010026732.1:0-14852 GCA_034096865.1 Theodoxus fluviatilis | reverse complement strand
CTCTCTCTCTCCCTCTCCCTCTCTCTTTCTCTCTCTCTCTCCCTCTCTCTCCCTCTCTCTCTCTCTATCTCTCTCTCTCTCTCTCTCTCTCTCTCTCTCTCCAGCGCCCGCCTCGATCGCTCGCAGCGTCGATACTGCGTCACACGGCGGGAGCTGTTAGCGGTCGTAAAGGCCTTCTCCCACTTTTGCCCGTATCTGTATGGCCGGAGGTTCACTCTGAGGACGGACCACTCGACCCTGCGATGGCTCATGCACTTTCGAGATCCAGAGGGCCAGTGGGCACGATGACTCCAGAGGGTCCAGGAGTACAACTTCGAGATCCTACACGGTCATGGCAAAAACCACGGCAACGCAGACGGACTCTCTCGTCGCCCCTGTGACTGCAAGGCCTGTCTCCGAGTGGTCAGACACGAGGAGGGACAGGCGTTCTCGGAACCATGCTGCGAGACTGTGCGACAGATCGCCGTGCAGGAAATAGCGTTGGCGGACGCGCAGCGACAAGACCCCGATCTGCAGACTGTCATCCACTGAATGGAGACCAGCCCCGAACGGCCCGTTTCGAGGGAGGTAACTGCCACGAGCCCCGTTACTAAGGCCTACTGGACCCAGTGGTATACCCTGCTGATGAAGGACGGAGCGCTGTACCGGAGGTGGGTAACCGAGAAGGGGGTCCGCCATCGTCTGCTTCCGGTCATGCCAAAAGCACTGCAGATAGAGGCCCTGAAGCAGCTGCATGACAGTCCGACGGCCGGGCAATTTCGGACGCAGAAAGACATACCAGCGGGTCTGCGAGAGATATTACTGGGTCGGACGGCGCACTTCTGCTGATGACTGGTGCCGCCGTTGCGACGTCTGTGCTTCACGTGCAGGGCCCCGCGGACGTCTCCATGGCTCCGCCCAGATCTACCTGACCGGAGCACTCATGGAGAGAGTGGCAATTGACATCCTGGGCCCCCTCCCTGAGACTGAGTCGGGGAACCGGTTTGTCTTAGTCGCGATGGATTACTTCACCAAGTTGCCCTAAGCCTACCATCTCCCCAATCAGACGGCCACAACAGTGGCCAGGGCTCTGGTGGAAGGCTTTTTTCTGTCGGTTTGGCATGCCCTGGGAGCTGCACTCCTACCAAGGGAGAAACTTCGAGTCGGCTGTCTTCCAGGAAACCGGTCGGCTAATGGGCAATCACAAGACTCGTACGACGCCAGCCTACCCCCAGTCCGACTGCATGGTGGAACGGTACAACAGAACCCTCATAGGGTGCCTATCGAAGTGCGTCAGCAACCAGAAGAGGGACTGGGAGGACTACTTACCTTTCTCCCTGATGGCCTACTGGTCAGCAGTGCAAGAAGCGACCGGCATCTCTCCCAGTCGGCTGATGCTTGGGTGAGAGCTCAAACTCCCAGCCGACTTGATGCTGCCAAGGCCCCTCGGGGATACCCCCCGCGACATGCCTCAATACGTGATGCAGCTCCAGGATACGTTGCAGGCGCTGCAGGAGTCCGCCAGGACCCACCTGCAGCTGAGCGCAGACCGGATGAAGGCTTTGTACGACCGCAAGGCAGACGACCAGATCTTCGCTGTGGGCACAGCGGTCTGGTATCACAACCCGCGGGTGAAGAAAGGACACACCACCAAGTTGGCTAGGCCCTGGACGGCCCATACAAGGTGGTGGGCAGGATCCACGAGAGGGTGTACCGCATTCAACAGCACTCGCGTGCCCGACCCCTGTAGTAAACCATGCCAGACTGTGGGAATACCAGGGGGGACTCCCGCCCGACTGGTGGCGGTGTCCACGCCGACCGCCTGACCCCCCCGACATCGATGAGGAGCGACTGGAGAGAGAAGGGAGCCCTGGGTTGTCCTCGGAAGGTAAGAGCGACGATGGGACGACCCAGGAGGATGTGCAGACGTACACCCATCGAGTCCGGCGTGTGGTGCGGCCGACCCGCGTCCTGTGAAGACTTCCAGCCAACTTGTGTGGAACGTACGGTTGCAGGACCATCGCCCTGTGATCTGCGGTCATAGGGTACCGCAAGGAAGCCTAAAACCCCTATGTCGGATCTTTCCACCAGATTCCTCCCTCTCTCCCCACGAAGTGGACCACCCGGATGAGCACGACAGCAGATGGGTGATGGACTTGTTGTTTTTCAGGCATTGAATGGACAATTGCTTTGATACATTTTCACATTCGTTCCTGCTGTGGTGATGTAGTTTGGAGGTGTGGAAGACCGACGAGGACGTCTTGGTCTCGGGAGGAGGGAGCTGTGTTGCGGAAGAATGTGAAGAATTGTGTAGAATTGCTTGTGTTTGTGGATAGATTGTTCATGTAGCAAGGAATGCGTGTTGTTTAACGTGTTGTGCTGTGGAAGACAAACGCATTCACCTCTCTTTCTTCTGCCCTGAACAAATATCGGTGGGCACGTGAACCAGGATGACTCAGCATCTCCTTTGTTTATAAGGGAGGGGGCATATGCGACCTCTGGTCTTTTACCGTGGGGAAGGGGGTGGAGGCTTTAAAGCGTAATTTCCTATTGCAGAAAGAGTCTGTCCTCCTGATTGGTTCTTGGGGCGGAAACGGAAGAGGTGCCCTTGAAGATTAGCCTGTCACCCACGTGTCACTATATATATACAATGTCCATGTCTAGAAGCAGCAGTGTGAGCGCAACTGTGAGAGGCAAGGGAAGCTCAGAAGGCTTGTGAAGCTGATGATGGAGCCGAGCATCACGAGTGGCCGCTGCGAAGCGCACTAGTGATAGATGTACGATGTATCCTGTCCAGGAATAAAGATTATGCTGTAAAGAACTCAAGTGCCCATGTCCAACATCCTACCTTCCTGGCGCAAGCGAGGACGAAACGTAAGTGAGACCACGTGCACGGGATGTTGATGCACAGAGACAAGTGGTCACCAGGATTTGACATAACACTTACCACGCCTATGGTGGTGATCTCTGCCCGTGTTGTGTGTGCCAGATCCACAGGGACGAATTACGCCTCATCAACACTCTGCCGTTCCCTGCAACTCTTGCACAGCTATAGTCCCCAGTAACCTTTGTGGGTGTGGACACAGGGTGCTGAAACATCAACACGCAGCGACACGCCAGGTGTTGCTATAGTTCTCTAATGATTTGTTCATGCCGTTACCTGCTTCAATCACGCACTCCTCCTGGGGCAGGACTCGCTTGTGACGAGATATTTTCAAAAACTGCACTCGTCTGCCTGTTTATCCAATGAATATTACATCCGGGTTGTGGGGCGTGAGTGGTTTTCGTTGCCCCTCAGACGCCGATCAGGACGTGTGAATACAAAGGCAGAGAGTGTAGGGCGGCAAGACGGAGACCGATATATCGATGGCGGCGTGTTCCTGCTACTCCGCGAGGCCGTTTGCAGGCGACTGGTTTTACTCGCTCCGTCGTCACTGTCGGCAGCAGACTGAAGACAGTCCGCGGAGAAAAGGTAAAGTATTCCATGACTTTTTTTCAACTATACAAGGTAAACTGTGGCCAGGATCAAAGTTTGGGAAGCCTGGATTAAGTTTTACAACCTAACAAAGACCACGACAATGCGGTTAATGATGTTTTGTGTTTGTCAAATTTCCAGCAACGTGGCAGGAGGATGAACAAAAACCGTTGGTCTTCACTGGCAAAACAGTAAACAGAGACGACAGTAATGAGAAACGGTTTTTGCTGTATCAAACACATAATTTCACCTTCAGTGAAATTCTTTTTCAGTCAGCTTTATTGTATTGATGTTACCAAATCAAAATTGTTCTGGCATCTGTGTCACGAAATTGCATTTTAAAAATTACTTTCCACGGTGTTTTGTCTTCATCAGTAGAAAATACAATGAACAACGTCAAATGTTGAATGGTTGCAGTGTTCTGCGCTTACCCACCATCGCCCACCACTCACCCACCACCACCCATTACTCACCCACCACCAACCACCACCCACCACTCACCCACCACCAACCACCACCCACCACTCACCCACCACCACCCACCTACAACCACCCACCCACCACCATCCATCCACCACCACCCACCCACCACCACCCACCCACAATCACCCACCAACCACCACCCACCCACCACCACCCAACCACCGCCATATATCCACCACCATCCACCCATCACCACCCACCCACCACCTCCCACCAACCGTCACCCACCCACCACCAACCACCACCCACCCACCACCAACCACCACCCACCACCACCCACCCACCACCCACCACCCACCACCCACTCACCACTCACCCACCACCAACCACCACCAACCACCACCCATCACCACACTCACCCACCACCAACCACCACCAACCACCAACCACCACCCACCACCAACCACCAACCACCACTCACCCACCACCACCCACCAACCACCACCCACCCACCACCACCCACCAACCACCACCCACCCACCACCACCCATCCACCACCACCCACCACTCACCCACCACCAACCACCACCCACCACCACCCACCCACCACCCACCAACCACCACCCACCCACCACCACCCACCACCAACCACCACCAACCACCACCCACCACTCACACTCACCCACCACCAACCACCACCAACCACCAACCACCACTCACCCACCACCAACCACCACCCACCACTCACCAACCACCACCCACCAACCACCACCCACCACCACCCACCCACCACCCACCAACCACCACCCACCCACCACCACCCACCACCAACCACCACCAACCACCACCCACCACTCACACTCACCCACCACCAACCACCACCAACCACCAACCACCACCCACCAACCACCAACCACCAACCACCACCCACCAACCACCACCCACCAACCACCACCCACCAACCACCACCCACCAACCACCACCCACCAACCACCACCCACCAACCACCACCCACCCACCACCACCCACCAACCACCACCAACCCACCACCACCCAACCACCACCATCCATTCACCACCACCCACCCACAACCACCCACCCACCACCACCCACCAACCGCCACCTACCCACCACCACCCACCCACCACCACCCACCCATCATTACCCACCCAAAACTATCCATTCACTACCACCAACTCACCACCACCCACCCACAACCACCCACACACCATCATCCACCCACCACCACCCACCCACCACGATTCATCCACCACCACCAACCCAAAACCACCCAACCACCACCATTCACCCACCACCATACGTCTACCACCACCAACCCACAACCACCCACCCACCACCATCCATCCACCATCACCCACCCACCACCACATCCCCACCACCACCCACCAACCACCACCCACCAACCACCACCCACCAACCACCACCCACCCACCACCCACCCACCACCACCACCACCCACCACAACCACTCACCACCACCCACCAATCACCACCCGCCCACCACCACCCACCCGCCACCATCCATCCACCGTCACCCACCCACCACCACCCACCCACCACCATCCACCCAACACCACCCACCCACCACCACCCCCCACCACCACCCACCCACCTCCACCCACCCAACACCACCCACCCACCACCATCCACCCACCACCACCCACCATCCACCACCCACCCACCCACCACCACCCACCCACCACCACCCACCCACCACCACCCACCCACCACCATCCATCCACCACCACCCACCCACCACCACCCAAATACCACCTTCCACCCACCACCACCCACCCACCACCATCCATCTACCACTACCCACTCACCACCATCTACCCACCACCATCCATTCACCACTACCCACCCACCACCACCCACCCACCACTACCCACCCATCACCACCCACCCACCACCATCCACCCACCACCACCCACCCCCCACCCCCAACCCACCACCACCTACCCACCACCACCCACCTACCACCATCCATCCACCACCACCCACCCACCACCAACCACCCACCACCACCCACCCACCACCATCCATTCGCTTCGTGCCTCTCCTCCCCCCCGCCTCCCTCCTCCTACTCCTCTTCCTCCTCTTCCGTCTTTGTCATTGTCTTCGTCTTCGCCGTCTTCGTCGCCGCCGCCACCGTCGTCGTCCCCCTGGGAGTTCGGGCTAAGAATTGACTCACCGCGTCCCCCTACGCGATTCATAAGAGGTGAATAACTAGAGACGCCGTGACTTGATTTACGTTTATACTAAACATTTCTAGTGAGTTTCTTGCTTATTTGCGATACATAGCTTACAAAGGCTGATAGGCCGTAAAACTCTATCCAGGCCATCCATCCATCCATCGTAGTCGTCGTCGTGGTCGTCGTCGTCGTCGTCGTCGGTGTCGTCGTATTTAACGTCTGCTGCTGCTTCTCCTCCGTCGTCGCTGTTGTGCTGTTTCTTCCTCGTGTACGTGTTGTTGTTGTTGTTGTTGATATCGTGTCGGCATTTATTTCCTGTTGACTGGCAATGAGAACGTGTGACTGTGTACACTAATTGCCAGACAGGTTGTTTGTGCGAACATCTACTTACTAGTGTTCTATTCACTGCAGCCATTCCTAGATGGTTATCAGTGTACTACTTACTAGTGTTCTATTCACTGCAGCCATTCCTAGATGGTTATCAGTGTACTACATACTAGTGTTCTATTCACTGCAGCCATTCCTAGATGGTTATCAGTGTACTACATACTAGTGTTCTATTCACTGCAGCCATTCCTAGATGGTTATCAGTGTACTACATACTAGTGTTCTATTCACTGCAGCCATTCCTAGATAGTTATCAGTGTACTAATTACTAGTGTTCTATTCACTGCAGCCATTCCTAGATGGTTATCAGGGTACTACTTACTAGTGTTCTATTCACTGCAGCCATTCCTAGATGGTTATCAGTGTACTACTTACTAGTGTTCTATTCACTGCAGCCATTCCTAGATGGTTATCAGTGTACTACTTACTAGTGTTCTATTCACTACAGCCAGTGTTAGACGGTTATATGTATGCTACTTACTAGTGTTTATTCACTGCAGCCAGTGTTAGACGGTTATGTGTGTACTACGTACTAGTGTTCTATTCACTGCAGCCAGTGTTAGACAGTTATATGTGTAGTACTTACTAGTGTTCTTTTCACTGCAGCTAGTGTTCGACGGTTATTAGTGTGCTACTTACTAGTGTTCTATTCACTGCAGCCATTCCTAGATGGTTATCAGTGTACTACTTACTAGTGTTCTATTCACTGCAGCCATTCCTAGATGGTTCTCAGTGTACTACTTACTAGTGTTCTATTCACTGCAGCCATTCCTAGATGGTTATCAGTGTACTACTTACTAGTGTTCTATTCACTGCAGCCAGTGTTAGACGGTTATATGTGTACTACTTACTAGTGTTCTATTCATTGCAGCCAGTGTTAGACGGTTATATGTGTACTACTTACTAGTGTTATTTTCACTACAGCCAGTGTTAGACGGTTATCAGTGTACTACTTACTAGTGTTCTATTCACTGCAGCCATTCCAAGATGGTTATCAGTGTACTACTTACTAGTGTTCTATTCACTGCAGCCATTCCTAGATGGTTATCAGGGTACTACTTACTAGTGTTATATTCACTGCAGCCATTCCTAGATGGTTATCAGTGTACTACTTACTAGTGTTCTATTCCCTGCAGCCATTCCTAGATGGTTATCGTTGTACTACTTACTAGTGTTCTAGTCACTGCAGCCAGTGTTAGACGGTTATACGTGTACTACTTACTAGTGTTCTATGCACTGCAGCCAGACGGTTATCGGTGTACTACTTACTAGTGTTCAGTTCACTACAGCCAGTGTTAGACCGTTATCGGTGTACTATTT
The DNA here is from genome assembly GCA_034096865.1 of Theodoxus fluviatilis. Lineage (NCBI taxonomy): Eukaryota > Metazoa > Mollusca > Gastropoda > Cycloneritida > Neritidae > Theodoxus > Theodoxus fluviatilis. Next base: position 7,053 of record JAWQFJ010026732.1, on the reverse strand, counting down.
ACTATTTTCTATTCACCACAGTCGAAATTAGACGATTATCGGTGTACCCTTCACTAATGTACTGTTCACTAGAGCCAGTTTTAGACGGTTATCAGTTTACCATTTATTAGTGTTCTATTTAATACAGCCAGTGTTAGACGGTTATCAGTTTACCATTTATTAGTGTTCTGTTTAATACAGCCAGTGTTTGACGGTTATCGATGTACTATTTACTATTATTAAGTTCACCACAGCCAGTGTTAGATAGTTACCGGTGTACTATTTACTATTATTAAGTTCACCACAGCCAGTGTTAGATAGTTATCAGTGTACTATTTACTATTATTAAGTTCACCACAGCCAGTGTTAGATGGTTATTGGTGTACTATTTACTATTGTTCTGTTCACTACAGCCAGTGTCAGACCGTTATCGCGTACTATTTACTATCATTCTTTTAACCACAGTCCATGTTAGATGGTTATCGGTGTAATAGTTACTGGTGTTCTGTTCATTACAGCCAATGTTAGACGGTTATCAATGTACTATTTACCATTTTTTAATTCACCACAGCCTGAGTAAGATAGTTATTGGTGTACTATTTACCATTACTCTATTCACCACAATCTGTGTTAGATGGTTATCCTTGTACTATTTACTACTATCATATTCACTACAGCCTGTGTTAGATGGTTATCGGTGTACTGCTTACTAGTGTTCTGTTCACTACGGCCAGTGTTAGACGGTTATCGGTGTTTTATTTGCTAGCTTTCCATTCACTGTAATCAGCGTTTGACGGGTAAGGGGTACTATTTCCTAGTGTTCCGTTCACTAGAGCAAGTGTTAGACGATTATTGGAATAATATTTCCTAGTGTTCTGTTACTACAACAAGTGTTCGACTGTTATCGGTGCACTATTTACAGGTGTTATATTTGCTACAGTCAGTGTTAAGCGTTTATCGGTGTATTGTTTACTTGTGTTCTGTTCACTAAAGAAAGTATTAGACCGTTATCGGTGTACTATTTACTATTATTATATTCACTTCACTTCACTTCACTTGTCCCGTAGTCTGGACGACCGTTGGGGCACCACAGATGATCTGGCAACCAGTTCTCTCCATTCCTCAAGGCTTCGCTGAGATTCATCCCTATCCACTCTGAGACGTTGTCCTCCCATCTTTTCCTTTGTCTGCCTCTCCTCCTCCCTCATTTTACTGTGCCTTGTAAAACAGTCTTCGCAAACCCTGACGATCGTGAGACGTGCCCATACCCCTTTAGTTTGCGTCTTTTCACAGTGGTCAGTAGTTTTTCATGGGCCCGATGGCTTGCCTGATTCTGTTTCAGACTTTCTCGTTTGTGATGCGGTCCTTGTAGGAGATGCCGAGGAGTTGTCGAAAGCATCTCATTTCCATGGCCTGTATCCTTCTCTCCAAGTCAGCTGTTAGTGTCCATGACTCACGGGCATACAAAAGTATGAAAATGACCAGGGCACGCATCAGTCTGATCTTTGAGCTAAGGGCTATGTTCCTGTCCTTCTAGATGGTCTTGAATTTTGTCAGTGCCGCTGTGGTCTGAGCAATTCTGGCGAGTATTTCAGGGTTGGATCCTACATCTGTGACAAATGCTCCCAGGTATTTGAAGCTGTTGACGGTTTGCAGTTTCTCGCCACAGACCTTGATGTCAGTGCTGATGTTGTTGGGTTTGTTGGTCATCAGTTTTGTCTTCTCTGCACTGATCTTCATGCCAAAATTTGTGAAGGTTGTGTCTAAGCGCTCCACTAAGTTCTCCAGCTCCTTTCCACTTCCGCCCAGGCCATCTATGTCGTCAGCAAAACGTAAGTTTGTGATTGTTCTGCCGCCAATGCTGACTGTCCCCTCGTGGTCTTTTAGGAAGTCAGTCATTATTCTTTCCAGGAAGATGTTGAAGAGGGTGGGAGAGAGCACACAGCCTTGTCTCACTCCGACTGTGGGTCTGAACCAGTCCCCAATGCTGCTGTTGAAGAATACGGCGCTTGTTGCATTGTCATACAGGTGTTCTATGACTCTGATCAGGTTGTCATTGATGTTGAACTGCCTCATGGTAGCCCACAGTGCTGCATGCCATACCCTGTCGAAAGCCTTCTTAAAATCCACGAAGACGTGGTAGAGGTCCTGTTGGTGTTGTAGGTACCTCTCGCACAGTATCCTGAGGTTGAAGATCTGCTTCGTTGTACTGCGCCCTTGTCTGAAGCCTGCCTGTTCTTCAGCGATGATCTTCTCTGCTTGTGGCTTCAATCTGTTCAGTAAGATCTTCAGCATGACTTTGCTCGGGTGGCTGATGAGGCTGATAGTTCTGTAATTCTGGCATAGCTGTAAGTAATTGCCTTTCTTGGGGAGGGTGATGATGAGGGACTGCGTCCACGGTGTGAGCCACTCCTCCGTCTGTCAGATCTTGTTGCAGATGGTCAGTAAAGCACTGATCATCTATTCCCCCCCTGCCTGAACCAGCTCTCCTGAGATGTTGTCCACTTCTGCTGACTTCCCCTTCTCCAGCGATTTCATTGCTGCTTCCACTTCTACACGAAGGATGGGGGAGTCGTCGTTGTTGGTTGCTGGAGGGACTGTCGGTTCCTCTGGGTCTCCCGTGGTTCTGTAGTTGTAGAGTTCTGAGCAGTATTCTGTCCAAGTCTTTTAAGATGTCTTGATCCTCCGTCAGACACTTTCCGTCTTTGTCTTGTATTGTGGTGGTTCGCTCTTAATATGTGCTGGTCAGATTATTATATTAACCACAGCCAATGATATACGGTTATCGAGGTAATATTTACTAGTGTTCAGTTCACTACGACCAGTGTTAGACGGTTAACGGTATCCTATTTCCTCGTGTTCTATTCACTTCAGCCATTGTTTGATAGTTATCGGTGTACTGTCTCCTAATATTTTATTCACTTTAGCCATTGTTTGATAGTTATCGGTGTACTGTCTCCTAATATTTTATTCACTTTAGCCATTGTTTGATAGTTATCGGTGTACTGTCTCCTAATATTTTATTCACTTTAGCCATTGTTTGATAGTTATCGGTGTACTGTCTCCTAATATTTTATTCACTTTAGCCATTGTTTGATAGTTATCGGTGTACTGTCTCCTAATATTTTATTCACTTTAGCCATTGTTTGATAGTTATCGGTGTACTGTCTCCTAATATTTTATTCACTTTAGCCATTGTTTGATAGTTATCGGTGTACTGTCTCCTAATATTTGATTAACTGCAGCCAATGTTAGACGGTTATCAGTGCACTATTTAAATTTAGTATGTTCACTACAATCAATGTTTGACGGTTATTGATATACTATATGCAGGTGTTCCATGCGCTACAGTCAGTGTTAGACTAGTATCGGTGTACTATTTAATAGTGTTCTATTTACCACTGTCAGTGTTCGACAGTTATCGGTGTACTGTTTACTACTGTTCTATTCACTACAGCCATTGTTAGACCGTTATCAGTGTACTATTTACTAGTGTTTTATTCACTACAGCCATTATAAGACTGTTATCAGTGTACTATTTACTAGTGTTTTATTCACGACAGCGAATGTCAGACGGTTGTCGGTGTAATATTTATTAGCTTTCTATTCACGACAGCCAGTGTTATACGGTTATTTGTGTACTATATACTAATGTTATGTTCACTACAGCCAGTGTTATACGGTTATTTGTGTACTATATACTAGTGTTATGTTCACTACAGCCAGTGTTATACGGTTATTTGTGTACTATATACTAGTGTTATGTTCACTACAGCCAGTGTTAGACTGTTATTGGAGTACTATATAGTAGTGTAATGTTCACTACAGTCAGTGTTATACGGTTATATGTGTACTATATACTAGAGCTATGTTCACTACAGCCAGTGTTATACGGTTTTTGGTGTAATACTTAGTAGTCTTATGTTTACTACAGAAAGCGTTACACGGCAATCGGTGTAATATTTACTAGTGTTCTATTTTCTACAGCCAATTTTAGACTGTTATGAGTGTATGTTTTTCTAGCGTTATGTTCACTACAACCCGCCTTAGACGGTTATCGGTGTATCATTTGCTGCTGTCATATTCACTGCAGCCAGTGGTATACGATTATCGGTGTACTATTTACTAGTGTTATTTTCATTACAGCCAGTATTATTTATTAGCTTTCTATGTAATAGTGTCGTATTGATTACAGCCACTATTGGATTATTATGAGTTTTGTATCTACTACCTATAGTGTTAGATTATAATATGTGTTGTATGTAATATTGTTCTATTTACTATCTCCAGTGTTAGATGCGTATCAGGGTCCCGTGTTGGTTAATATTGTTCTATTTACTAGTGTTCCACTCATTGCAGCCAATGTTAGATGGTTATTAGTGTTCGATGTAGTAGTATTATATCTATCAAGTGTCATATATTTTTTGGTGTTATGTTTATTCGTGTTATGTTTACTACGACCAGTGTTAATGTGTCATCAGTGCACTGTTCACCAATGTTCTATTCATTATATTCAGCACTTCAAATGTCATGGGTGTCTGTTTACTAGTGTTGTATTCACTATAGTCAGTGTTTCAAATAGTTATTGGTGTTCTTTTTACTAGTGTTGTATTCACTATAGTCAGTGTTTCAAATGGTTATTGGTGTTCTTTTTACTAGTGTTGTATTCACTATAGTCAGTGTTTCAAGTGGTTATTTGTGTTTTGTGTACTCGTGTTGTATTTACTATGGTCAGTGTTTCAAATGGTTATTGTATTCTGTTTACTAGTGTTGTATTCACTATAGTCAAAGTTTCACATCATTATTAGTGTTCTGTTTACTAGTGTTGTATTCACTTTATTCAGTGTTTCAAATGGTTATTGGTGTTCTGTTTACTAGTGTTGTATTCACTATGGTTAGTGTTTCAAATGGTTATTGGTGTTCTGTTTATTCGTGTTGTATTCACTATAGTCAGTGTTTCAAATGGTTCCGAATGTTTCCGACTTTGACCATTTCAGCAGCGCCAATAAACGTCGTTTAGCTTAAGATTACATCCGAATCACGCGGACATTTAAGGTGCATGGAGTACAGTACCGCCGAGCAAGACGTTTGTCACAAAACGCAGATACATTAACGCGGGCGGATCTTAGCATAAACTCACCGGGCGTGCGAAGTAAGTCAGGCGGAGTGGCGGATGCGGTCTCGTTCTCGTCCAAATGCCGAGATTTCAAACTGGGGTACAGTGTTCGAACGGAAAGAGTATCTGAGATACTCTCTCCGCCCGGACATAGTACCTCGGGTACATTGTCCGCGAATGTTTCCGACTTCGACAATTTTAGCATTACTGTTTTGCTTTTGAAAACATTTAGCACTCATCCTTAAAACATTTCAGATGCTGAATGTCATTTTAATGGCGAACGCCTTACCAAGCCTATGGGGGTGATCTCTGCCCGTGTTGTGTGTGCAAGATCCACAGGGACGAATTACGCCTCATCAACACTCAGCCGTTCCCTGCAACTCTCGCACAGTTATCGTCCCCAGTAACCTTTGCGGGTGTGGACACAGGGTGCTGAAACATCAACACACTCAGCGACACGCCAGGTGTTGCTATAGTTCTTGATGATTTGTTCATGCCGTTACTTGCTTCAATCACGCACTCCTCCTGGGGCAGGACACGCACGTGACGAGATATTTCCACTCGCCTGCCTGTTTATCCAATGAATATTACATCCGGGTTGTGGGGCGTGAGTGGTTTTCGTTGCCACTCAGGAGCCGATCAAGAAGTGTGACAGCAAAGGCAGAGAGTGTGGGGCGGCAAGACGGAGACCGATATATCGATGGCGGCGTGTTCCTGCGAGGCCGTTTGCAGGCGACTGGTTTTACTCGCTACGTCGTCACTGTCAGCAGCAGACTGAAGACAGTCCGCGGAGAAAAGGTAAAGTATTCCATGACTTTTTTTGTCAACCATACAAGGTAAACTTTGCCCAGGATCAAAGGTGGAGAAGTCAGGATTAAGTTTTACAACCAAACAAAGACCACGACAACACTGTTAATGAGGTTTTGTCTTTGTCAAATCTCCAGCAAATGGCAGGGTGATGAATAAAAACCGTTGGTCTTCACTGGCAAAACAATCAACAGAGACGACAGTAATGAGTAACAGTTTTTGGTGTATCAAACACATGATTTCACCTTCATTGGAATTCTTTTTCAGTCAGCTTTATTGTATTGATGTTACCGAATCCACATTGTTCTGGTACCTGTGTCACGAAATTGCATTTTAAAAATTACTTTCCACGGTGTATTGTCTTTATCAGTAAAAATACAATGAACACCGTCAAATATTGAATGGTTGCAGTGTTCTGCACTTACCCACCATCACCCACCCACCACCACCCACCCACCACCACCCACCCACCACCACCCACCTACCACCACCCATCCACCACTGTTCTGTTTACTAGTGTTGTATTCACTATAGTCAGTATTTCAAATGGTTATTGGTGTTCTGTTTACTAGTGTTGTATTCACTATGGTCAGTGTTTCAGATGGTTATTGGTGTTCTGTTTACTAGTGTTGTATTCACTATAGTCAGTGTTTCAGATGGTTATTGGTGTTCTGTTTACTAGTGTTGTATTCACTATAGTCAGTGTTTCAAACGGTTATTGGTGTTCTGTTTACTTGTGCTGTATTCACTATAGTCAGTGTTTCAAATGGTTATTGGTGTTCTTTTTCCTGGTATTGTATTCACTATGGTCTGTGTTTTAAATGGTCAGTTGTTTTCTGTTTACCCAATTTTTGTATTCATTGTAGTCAGTATAGTATGTGCTTTAATGTTTTGTTTACCAGTGGTATATTTACGACAACTAGTGTTAGATATTTATTGGTTTTTCAATAAGTCGTGAATTATTTACTACAGCTGTTAATGAATGTTTACTAAATGTTGTTTATTATTTTTATGTTTACTATAGCCTACATCTGTTAATTATCAGTGTTATATTTTATTGTGTTCTATTCCCTTTAAGCGGTGGTAGGTGGTTATACTTGTTCTATTAACCAGGGTTTTATTACAAAGAGAGCCTGCACCAAAACTACACA
>JAWQFJ010026731.1:12500-14033 GCA_034096865.1 Theodoxus fluviatilis | reverse complement strand
TTTTTCTGAGACAGAGCTTGAGATGATGGTCTTCTCTTCTGCATAAGGACCTGTCTGTCTTCCTGGTCCAGCTGACCACCTTCCCTAGCCAGTCTGTCAGCCGTCTCATTTCCATGCACTCCACAGTGTGCAGGAATCCATTGGAGTGTCAGTGTAATGGTTCAATCATGCGAATTAATGCACTCGTATGGTTTTATGTGTGTGTGTGTGTGTGTGTGTGTGTGTGTGTGAGCTTGTACATGCGAAGTTCGAGTTCTGTGCCTTTGCGTTCGTTACTGAATTAGCGTCATCGTGCATGCATCACCCTTTCCAAACATTCCCGCACATGCTCGTCCTCTTCTTCTGGAGAAAATCTTTCTAGAACACAAAACATGCGTTCATCAGACGTCCTCGTTGATGAGTGCGAACAAAGGGTCTGATCACTTCTGCAAGCTTCTGGAAGGTTTGACAGTAGAGGCCCAATCGATGGTGTACCGTTGCCCATCCATGGAGGACATCACTTCTGCAAGCTTCTGGAAGGTTCGACAGTAGAGTTGTCCCACTGCCCATCCATGGAGAGACATCACTTCTGCAAGCTTCTGGAAGGTTCGACAGTAGAGTTGTCCCACTGCCCATCCATGGAGGGACATCACTTCTGCAAGCTTCTGGAAGATTTGACAGTAGAGGCCCAACCGATGGTGTACCGCTGCCCATCCATGGAGGGACATCACTTCTGCAAGCTTCTGGAAGGTTCGACAGTAGTTGTACCACTGCCCATCCATGGAGGGACATCACTTCTGCAAGCTTCTGGAAGGTTCGACAGTAGAGGCGCTACCAATGGTGTCCTACTGCCCATGGAGGGACATCGGTAGAGGAGAGGAATTACCGCAGTAAACGCCTTGCCCCATCCGGACACTACGGACCCACAGTGAGAGAAGCTCCGGAGTCTTGAAGGGGGAAGCGAGGAGGGCGAGGGGGTGATGCGGGGGTCACGAGGTGTCAGGAGAGGGGGTGGGGAGGGGGTCATCCCGGGACGCACAGGCGGCGGTTTCCCTTCGATCTGGGCGTAGACACGCTGGATGCACATTTTAAGAATTTCCGTCTAAATCTGGAGCGGCAAACAGTGCGGGGGGAGGGTGTTTGTTCAATTGATCGGCGTGACTGGTGCACGAACCTGCCCGGCCTTGCCTTGTCTGTCCTTTTTGCACTGCTCTCTCTCTCTCTCTCTCTCTCTCTCTCTCTCTCTCTCTCTCTCTCTCTCTCTCTCTCTCTCTCTCTCTCTTTCTCATGCTCGCTCGCTCATTGTCTCAGTCTGTCTCCATCTCTCTCTCTCTCTCTCTCTCTCTCTCTCTCTCTCTCTTACTCTCTCTTTCTCTCTCACTCTTTGTCTCTATGCCTGTCTCTGTCTGACTATCTCTCTCTTTGTCTTCTTTATTTGTCTCTCTATTTCTCTCTGTCTTTCTCTGTTTTATATGTCTTTGACTCTCTGTCTCTGTCTTTCTGTGTCTGTCTTTCTGTCTCCCTGTCTTTTTGTGTGTCTGTCTCTCTGTCTGT
>JAWQFJ010026731.1:0-7500 GCA_034096865.1 Theodoxus fluviatilis | reverse complement strand
AGGAAGGCAGACAGGCAGGCAGGTATACATGCAAGCAGAGAGCTGGAGGAAAGCAGACGAACAGGCAGGCAGGTATACATGCAAGCAGAGAGCTCTAGGAAAGCAGACAGACAGGCAGGCAGGCATACATGCAAGCAGAGAGCTGGAGGAAAGCAGACAGGCAGGCAGGTATACATGCAAGCAGAGAGCTGGAGGAAAGCAGACGAACAGGCAGGCAGGTATACATGCAAGCAGAGAGCTCGAGGAAAGCAGACAGACAGGCAGGCAGGCATACATGCAGGCAGAGAGCTGGAGGAAGGCAGACAGGCAGGCAGGTATACATGCAAGCAGAGAGCTCTAGGAAAGCAGACAGACAGGCAGGCAGGCATACATGCAGGCAGAGAGCTGGAGGAAGGCAGTCAGGCAGGCAGGTATACATGCAAGCAGAGAGCTTGAGGAAAGCAGACGAACAGGCAGGCAGGTATACATGCAAGCAGAGAGCTCTAGGAAAGCAGACAGACAGGCAGGCAGGCATACATGCAAGCAGAGAGCTGGAGGAAGGCAGACAGGCAGGCAGGTATACATGCAAGCAGAGAGCTGGAGGAAAGCAGACGAACAGGCAGGCAGGTATACATGCAAGCAGAGAGCTCGAGGAAAGCAGACAGACAGGCAGGCAGGCATACATGCAAGCAGAGAGCTGGAGGAAAGCAGACAGGCAGGCAGGTATACATGCAAGCAGAGAGCTCTAGGAAAGCAGACAGACAGGCAGGCAGGCATACATGCAAGCAGAGAGCTGGAGGAAAGCAGACGGACAGGCAGGCAGATATACAAGCAAGCAGAGAGCTGGAAGAAAGCAGACAGGCAGGCAGGCAGGCATACATGCAAGCAGAGAGCTGGAGGAAAGCAGACAGACAGGCAGGCAGGTATACAAGCAAGCAGAGAGCTGGAGGAAAGCAGACAGACAGACAGTCGCAAGACCACGAGCCACGCACACATCCATTCTTCTCCTGCACGTGCAGTTCAGCCCAGGTCACGTGACACGCTCTGCTTTCGCGAGAGTGATCTCCCCTAGCTCCATCAGTTCCGGATCGTGGCGCTTTGTCTCGCCCCGCCGCCGGCGGCAGACGACTAATGACGCCATCTTGGCTCGCCTGGATTTATCTCCCTTGGTCACGCGAGATCTCGCGGTGCGGGTCTGGGCCTCTGTCGTGACAAGAGGTAGTTTGGCCGCGTTGCCCCTGGCAACCACCGCCATCGCTCCGCCCGGGGTAATAGGTCTGCGTATTGGCTGGGGCGCTCTTGATTTAGAAAAATGCCCCCAAATTGTCCTGCACCTAATTGATGTTATTTGGCCAAATGCAGTTTGCTCCCGGTTTCTTTCCCGTCTGTTCGTCTGCGCTCGTTTTTCATCATCTGGGCATGGGGATTAGCAGGCAGGCCTTGGAAACGATGAAATTATGGAGAAGATACTGCAGGCAGAGGCACCAGCAGGCTGAGGACAGCTGTTTGTCACGGTGGAGTTCATCCTGTCGTCTGTGACATGAAATGACAGGCATCCTCCAGCAATGTGATTTGTTTTCAATATGATAATCCCGTTTTGAAAATGGATAAAGAAGAGAGAGAGTGAGAGAGAGAGTGAGAGAGAGAGAGAGAGAGAGAGAGAGAGAGAGAGTGAGAGAAAGAGAGAGAGAGAGACAGACAGACAGACAGACAGACAGACAGACAGACAGACAGACAGACAGAGACAGAGTCAGAGACAGAGTCAGAGAAAGAGACAGAGAAAGAGACAGAGAGACAGATACAGAGAGACAGAGACAGAGAGAGACACACACACAGAGACAGAGAGAGAGAGAGAGAGAGAGAGAGAGAGACAGACAGACAGAGACAGAGAGAGAGAGCCAGCCAGCCAGCCAGCCAGAGACAGACAGAGACGGACACAGAGAGACAGAGACAGAAAGAGATTTATAATGAGACAGAGAGACAGATAGATAGTGAGACAGAGAGTCAGAGGGACAGACAGACAGAGAGGCAGACAGACAGAGAGGCAGACAGACAGGCAGACAGGCAGACAGACAGACAGACAGACAGGCAGACAGACAGACAGACAGACAGACAGACAGACAGACAGACAGACAGACAGGCAGGCAGGCAGGCAGAGAGAGAGCGAGACAGAGATAAAATTTCATTGGAGATATAAAGACATCATCGTCGAAATGACGCTGGAAAAAAAATAAACAAGCTAACAAAAATAAATGAAGCCCTTATGGGAATATAAGACAACGACTGCGTCAAAACTATAACCGGAAGGAAATGAGTGACAACAACCACGTAATCGTCAGGGACAGCTTTGTTGTTGATAACGAGCTGAACCGTAGGACAACGATGATAAAATGTATGGTTATAACGTCGACGAGGGGGATAGTGACGGAGAGAAAGATGCTGCATCGTTCTGCAAGGTGAGTGAAACGATGAGAACACAGTCACTGTGATATTCGATACACAGGTCCTTAAACAGCCAACGGGGACAGTGCGCGTGTTTCAATCGAAAGAAAGGAACGTTGAATGACAGGAGTTTGAGAAGGGAAATCGCCACGACTGCTCCGTATACAATGTGATCTACCACTGGCAACATATACTGACTGTGTCCTCCCGACATCCACACGAAAACAAGGAGCAAGTCTTTGCTTCTTTTTCTGTACAAAAGCCTGAATTAAAGCAAAGAGAAATAACCTGTGTCTTTAACGATCGAGGGAACTTAATTCCATCGAGGTTGTAAAGCCGATGTCAGCATCGAACCAGACGCAGCCACGAAACTTGTTACCTCTCTCAACAAAGTTTTAACTCGACGTCATTTGTCAGAAATCCATCACATAAACCCATCATACCATCGAATGCAATTGATCAATCACTTTAGCCCATCATACCATCGAATGCAACTGATCAATCACTTTAGCCCATCATACCATCGAATGCAACTGATCATCACATAAACCCATCATACCATCGAATGCAATTGATCAATCACTTTAGCCCATCATACCAGCGAATAAAGAGAAACTAAATTAGAAACCATGGTGGAAACCCAACAATGTTGAACGTAGCAGAAACTTGCGCATTCAAGGAGACCCTTTTTCCATTTCTTTTGAAGAGTCAAGTACACCACCATTGACGCCTATAAATTAGGTCACAGAACTTATGATCATGAATGTATCGACTTCAAACCTGCGATTCCGAAAGAAGGAAACCCAGCTGCAGGCAGATGGAACGGCGCATTCAAGTAACTTTATAGTCCTTTTTTTCATCAGTCGTCCGCATTGGCTCTTACTACCGGACACTATTGCAGCAAAGCTAATTATTGTTAAGACTCCCACACCGCAGCCACAAGTAGCAGAGCCAAAAGCAATTTATACTGACAAGGCACTTCAGTAGCTTTTTGTCTGAGAAATGTTTTGAGAAGCTGACCACATTAGCTCTAAATACCAGCATTTACTGGGTTGAAGACTTTTATCGTTAAGACCGCAAACTGCAACCAAAAGAGCTGAACCCAAATGAGACCAGACTGAGCATGGGTCTTAAGTGCTCTTCGGTCTTCTTCATTACCAAAAAAGTCCACCACAGAACCCTGAATACGAAAGATTACTGGAATGAAAACCATCGCCGCTAAAACCCCATACGTCTTCAACTGAAAGACGCGGACTCAAATGCACTCAGAACGGGCAACGCAGTAAAGTAATCTTTGGTCCGTGATGTTTTTCTAGAATTCGACCACATTCACCCATGAGTCCAGGGATTACTGGAGGGAAAACCATCGCCGTTAATTCCGGATACGTCTTCAACTGAAAGAAGCTGACTCAAATACACTCAGACCGGGTAACGCACTTAAAGCAGTCTTTTGTCCATGATATTTTTCTAGTATTCGACCACATTCACCCGTAATACCAAAGGTTACTGGAATGAAAACCATCACCATTAGGACCCCACACGTTTTCAATGGAAAAACGCGAGCCAGATGCGTCCAGAAAGGACACTGCACTCGAAGAGGCAACGGTCCAAGTCGATGTTTTATTTCCAAGCAGTGTGCAGGCCAACTCATTCAGCCGAGGGCCTTGTGCAATTCCTGCCGACTAGGGTAGACCTTCACTTCGTTCAAAAGTAATGTTTGCCCAGTGAAGAAGATAAACAGCTGGCGAGGTGGCGCTGGGTCCGAACCAAACTGGCCAATAATGGCACCCACTTACAACAACAATGTTCGCGCGGCGAGTGTTGATTTTCCAAACGCCGCCTCCGACAGCGCTTTTCAGAGGGGGACATTTCCTCGCTTGTTGTGAACGGTGATGACATCCCGCCAAAAGACGCAAGCAAGAAAGGGCGCCATTTTGTCCACAAGCACCACTTCCTCAGGGAAAATCTGGACGCGCCCGAGATTCCATTTTGAATGGGCCTGGACTTTTATTTCCCTGGCGCGCAGACGATATTTTCCTGCACTGCACTGCCTTTGCGCGCGATCTCGTGAGATCTCTTTCAGACTCCCATTTGACAACAACTCGCTTCGTATGGCAGAAAACTGAATGTTCCGTCAACCCTGAATAAGAAATTTATCAACTGTCTCCATTTCCGAGCCAGCTCTGCTGTCGAGGGCATGAGATTTAGAAAAGCGAGGGGCGGGCGGCTTTACCTACCTGGGAAATGTACCGCGGCGGCGAACTCGCCGACTCGAGGTGCACGGTGTTGACAGAAAAAACGTCTGCATGTTTGGATTTACCACCACGAACCCATCGACCATACGACAATATTGTCAAAATAATTAGGTGCCCTCTCACTTTTTTCTGAGTCAACACCGGCAGCAAATTTTGGCCCCCAGTCCAAGTACGACTTTCAGTCTCGTTAACTTATGTAGACATGATGACGTCTGCGCGAAGATACCAACAAAAGGAATGGTGATGGAGGGGTTGCAGGAGCAAATGAATGAAAAAAAAATTGAATTAACGGATTTTGTTTGAAGACTTTTCAGCGGTACGAGGTTAAATAAATTTGATTACGATAAATGAATAAACGCGTATGTGTTAGTTAATTAAAATAACTCGTCAGAGGAGCTCTCTTGAATAATTAAATTGAAGCAAAGACGCCTTAATGAATGTCAAGACCAAAAATACATAATGTCGAAGAGGACTATTTCATATAGAAGCTACAAACGAGTCTAAAATCCGGCAGTGTTACCATCGCTCCACTTCATTCCCCAGCCCCCAAATGATCAGTGGATCAGAAGACTGAGGAAAACTTGAGGGCAAAAAAAAAGATTGAGACTTCTTACTGCGAACTGAATGCCTAGCCAAGGCAATAAGTACACCTCACCCCTAACTGTTGTTGTATTGATGGGAACCCACAGAAATCAATTGTAGAAGCAGCAACAGCCAGTACAGAAAGGTACTCCCTCCAAAAAAGTACATAATCAGCGAAGGTCGAAGCAGGCAGCGAAGGAAATACAACACGACATGTTGATGAGACAAACGCGAGCGATCAGAAGAAGGCTGAGACCGACAGAAGCACGCTAGAAAAACGCAATCTCCACCATGATCACAAAGGAGAGAGCGAGCGCAAACTTGTCTGGGTACCAGTCTTTACATTTCCAACCAGTCGTCTTCTAAAAATACACGAAACGTGGACAACACAATGGGTGAAAAGGATTGGGGGAGGAGAAGGAGGCATGGCGAGTAGGTGTGCGTGTGTGCGTGCGTGTTTGCATGCACGTTTACCAGTGTCTACAACGTGAGCGAGTTAACGAATGACAGAAAGACCTAGAGGTCTGGGAAAACTCTGAATACATGAACATGTGAAAAGGATCAATTAGGAAAGGTTGTTTTGCCCAAAGTGCACGAATCGTAACAGGATTTCGCGACAAGGAAGTTTGGATTTTTTAAGCACCCAAACGTTGTGTACACAGTTAGTTGGAATTTGTTAACAAAGTGATGCAGAAAACTGCAACGAGATGATGAGGAAGAAGTAGTGAAAAATGTTCGTTCAGATGCGTGGGTTAGGATTGGGGTTGGAGAGGTGGGGTTAGGAGTAAGGGTGAGTATGAGGGAGAGGGGTTGGGGGTAGGGGGAATGAAGACGGTAGATTATGACTAATACAGGATGGGAATTAAGACAGAAAAGCTTCGATACCTGATGATGTGAAATGAAAGTGTTACGTTTCTTCCAAACGAATGTCACCATTCTCTGCTGCCCATGAAAGACGTCAACAGTAATTGATGAAACAATGAACACGCAATGTGTTTTTTCCTAGGTGAGGGCTGCAAAGACTTTGGCAAAAACGGGGAATTAAGAGGTAAATGAACAGACTAAACGTAAAGGGACTGTTATATGCAGCAACGTCTCACCGATACATGGGGTTCAAACCGCTTAACACTTTACCCATGGACGAAGACAGCAAAACAGGTCGTGAAACGGAATGTTAACTTTTTCTCTGTGTTTCTTTATTTTTCACTTCTACCGACCTTCCTCGATCCACAGAAATGAGCTACTATAGAACACTGCTCCACTTTCCATACACGGCACATGTTCGCAATGAGGAAATTCGCGCCCGCACACAGCAATTCATAGGACCACGGAAGAACCTCCTCACACTCATAAGGGAAAGGAAACTGCGATGGTATGGACACATGTCACAAGAACATCATGGGTGCGTTGCTTACACTAGGTACCTTGCAAGATCTTGCGAGGAATAGGCTGGTGTCAACATGAGTCAAGATGATGAAAGTACATACAAAGGCAGCCAGCTGTTTGACACATGTTGACACTCGCCTATCATTTGCCAACTTGGTAGGCTAAGCAACTCGTCCCAGATCTTGCCTAAGCCATTCCCCAAGGCACAGTGCAGGGAGCAAGGCACAGTGCCAGGGAGCAAGGCACAATGCCAGAGAGCAAGGCACAGTGCCAGGGAGCAAGGCACAGTGCCAGGGAGCAGAAAGAGAGGCAGACAAAGGAAGCGGTGCGACGACAACATCCGGGGATGGACAGGCTGGAGTTTTGCAGCATCCCAAGCGGTAGTGCAGGACAGGGAGGGATGGCACAGGATCAATAAGAAGTCATCGATGGCGTCCCAACCACTCTTCAGGTCATAGGGCAGATGATGATATGATCTTTCTCGAATACCATACCAACCCCACCCACCACTCTCGAATATCATACCAACACCACCCACACACCATCCATCACCCACTACCCACCATCCACCACTCGAATATCATACCAACACCACCCACCCACCACCCACCACTCTCGAATATCATACCAATACCACCCACCCACCACTCACCACCCACTTTACCCTTTTTTTTAAAGTTCACCAACAGTCTCCTCAGTTACATGTACTGATAGACGAGAATTTAGTAGGGACCACACACTTTGGCGATGGAGTCCTGGGGCGTGTTTCCTAGAAGCAACCCTAACACGTGACCCTAACGCATCACACGTGACCCTAACGCGGGACAAGAGGCGCGTTTCCTTTCAAAATGTATTT
>JAWQFJ010026730.1:55000-85000 GCA_034096865.1 Theodoxus fluviatilis | reverse complement strand
GGAGGGAGGAGGAGGAGAAGGAGGAGGAGGAGGAGGAGGAGGAGGAGGAGGAGGAGGAGGAGAAGGAGGAGGAGGAGAAGGAGGGAGGAGGAGGAGGGAGGAGGAGGAGGGAGGAGGAGGAGGAGGAGGAGGAGGAGAAAGGAGGAGGAGGAGGAGGGAGGAGAGGAGGAGGGAGGAGAAGGAGGGAGGAGGAGGAGGGAAGAGGAGAAGGGAGGAGGAGGAGGGAGGAGGGAAGGAGGGAGGAGAAGGAGGAGGAAGAGGAGGAGGAGGAGGAGGAGGAGGAGGAAGGAGAAGGAGGAGGAGGAGGGAGGATAAGGAGGGAGGAGGAGGAGGAAGAGGAGAAGGGAGGAGGAGGAGGGAGGAGGAGGAGGGAGGAGAAGGAGGAGGAAGAGGAGGAGGAGGAGGAGGAGGAGGAGGAAGGAGAAGGAGGAGGAGGAGGGAGGAGGAGGAGGAGGAGGAGGAGGAGGAGGAGGAGGAGGAGGAGGAGGAGGAGGAGGAGGAGGAGGAGGAGGAGGAGGAGGAGGAGGAAGAGAAGGAGGAGGAGGAGGAGGAGGAGGAGGAGGAGGAGGAGGAGGAGGAGAGAGGGAGGAGGAGGAGGAGGAGGAGGAGGAGGAGGAGGAGGAGGAGGAGGAGGAGGAGGAGGAGGAGGAGGAGGAGGAGGAGGAGGAGGAGGAGGAGGAGGAGGAGGAGGAGGAGGAGTCTCGGTGCTTGGGCTCGTCTCATTTTCCGAAAACCAAAAACACCCAGGGCTGGCGGCGTTATTGTTGTCGTCGGCAAAGGCTCGATCAAAAGTGCCGCTAGGCTGGCTTTGGTCGAGACCACCGATCACAGGAACTGGAACGAGAATTCTCTGTCCACGTCCAGGCCGTCCCCGGTTTCTGCGCTGTCTGTTCCTTGGCCTCCTGCTATCATTCCGGTCCTGCTGATATCTGCTACGATGCCACGCCTTGTCGGACATTTCACGGACAGAGGCACCATCGCATTCCGGAGGGAATGCCGACACATTTGCACGCGATCCAGCTAATTCCCTTAGATTTTGGACCTCACAATACAGGTGGTTAAATCTGTTCTCAAGTACAGCGTTTTCGTACTGCAGGGTGTTTATTTGTCTCTTTAGTTCGTAGCAGTAGGCTCTCAAAACCCTCTCCTGTTCTTGCGATTAAAGCCAAATCCTGCACGCATAGTCTACAGCCCATTCCGACATGTTTTGCACGTGCCTAAAGTGATCATGGAGACCAGCTAATTCATTCCACCGTGTATCGGCAGACATTCTCGGCAATGCGTTAGAAGTTGGAAGGGCGTGGTTTTCGCCATAGAGAGGGCCTGGCTTCTGGGAGATGTCCCCTGCCAGCAGTAGCCGCGTTGTGAAATCATGAAGGTGTTTATTTACAGACTTGTGTTGTATGGTGCACATTAAAATCAGGAGCACGTACATAGCCGTTATGAGCGTAACAGCCCTGGCTCGGCCTTGTGACAACTGAACGCCAGTCCGTTTGTAGGGCTGCTCTGAAACAAACTCATTTGGCACTTCCCCATGCGTCGCAGCTTCTTGCTCTGCAAGTGCAGCCGTGACGACCACATACACGTCCGTAGTGAATTGCAACTCGAGCTCGATATACGTCCAGCTCGATTCCCATTATCGATCGTGAATAGGATTCATGAGATGAAACGTTAGAAGGATTTCAGATTAGATTATATGTAAATAAACTACAGTTAGATCTAAACCGACAAATATCAAAAGTTTCCCTACATAAGCATTCTGTCGTACTATCGGATCCTTGGATTCATGGCTCATACCAATAGCACTGAAAGTACTTCACGTCATTCGAAGAAATATGAATTAGAAGCTCATGAGTTGTTTTTCACACATCACAAGGTATGAATCAGACACTATTAAATAAAACTCGAACTTTCACCAAGAACTTTTGGGTTGTGTTGCATACATTGTCATAACTCAGGACCGCGTTCAGCTGAATAGCCAGAGCAGTCTCTGCAGTCCAATCTGCCAACCCACAACGCGATTCCGAGAGGAAAACAAGGTCGAATTTCACAAATTGTGAGCATGGACGAGAAAACTTACATATTTAGTCATAAGGTCCGTTGCACAGAAGTGGGTACAGTGCTTCCTTGCACAGATAAGGGCTCAGAGCACCGATCCGAGGATAACTATCTCAGCCGATTTGTCCATACAGCGGAGCTCACCAGGACACGTCCGCCTTGGCCGACGCCACTCGCGAGAATGAGAGAGAGAGAGAGAGAGAGAGAGAGAGAGAGAGAGAGAGAGAGAGAGAGAGAGGGGGGGGAGAGAGAGAGAGAGAGAGAGAGAGAGAGAGAGAGAGAGAGAGAGAGAGAGAGAGAGAGAGAGAGAGAGAGAGAGAGAGAGAGAGAGAGAGAGAGAGAGAGAGAGAGAGAGAGAGAGAGAGAGAGGGGGGGGGGAGGGGAGGGAAGGGGTGTATATGAAGGGTATGCGAAATTGGAAATGTAAGGGCATCTGATGTTGAAGAAGGAATGTTAGTAATGCTGGACGGGATGGAGTGATGGGGATTTCACAGCGCCGAATTGTGTCGAGTTGCATTTCCAATACAAGTCAATGTAATGTACAGTATATTAATTCATCATATAAAATTGTTCCATTCATACAGGTGCTTAAATCTGTTCTCAAGTACAGCGTTTTCGTACTGCAGGGTGTTTATTTGTCTCTTTAGTTCGTAGCAGTAGGCTCTCAAAACCCTCTCCTGTTCTTGCGATTAAAGCCAAATCCTGCACGCATAGTCTACAGCCCATTCCGACATGTTTTGCACGTGCCTAAAGTGATCATGGAGACCAGCTAATTCATTCCACCGTGTATCGGCAGACATTCTCGGCAATGCGTTAGAAGTTGGAAGGGCGTGGTTTTCGCCATAGAGAGGGCCTGGGTTCTGGGAGATGTCCCCTGCCAGCAGTAGCCGCGTTGTGAAATCAAGGCGTTTATTTACAGACTTGTGTTGTATGGTGCACATTAAAATCAGGAGCACGTACATAGCCGTTATGAGCGTAATAGCCCTGGCTCGGCCTTGTGACAACTGAGCGCTCGTCCGTTTGTAGGGCTGCTCTGAAACAAACTCATTGGGCACTTCCCATGCGTCGCAGCTTCTTGCTCTGCACGTGCGGCCGTGACGACCACATACACGTCCGTAGTGAATTCCAATTCGAGCTCGATATACGTCTAGTTCGATTCCCATTATCGAGCGTGAATAGGATTCATGAGATGAGAGGTTAGAAGGATTTCAGATTAGAATATAAGCTGTCGTACTATCGGATCCTTGGATTCCTGGCTCATACCAATAGCACTGAAAGTACGTCACGTCATTCGAAGAATAATGAATTAGAAGCTCATGAGTTGTTTTTCACACTGCGAATCACAAGGTATGAATCAGACACAATTAAATAAAACTCGAACTTCCACCAAGAACTTTTGGGTTGTGTTGCATACATTGTCATAACTCAGGACCGCGTTCAGCTGAACAGCCAGAGCAGTCTCTGCAGTCCAATCTGCCAACCCACAACGCGATTCCGAGAGGAAAACAAGGTCGAATTTCACAAATTGTGAGCATGGACGAGAAAACTTACATATTTAGTCATAAGGTCCGTTGCACAGAAGTGGGCACAGTGCTTCCTTGCACAGATAAGGGCTCAGAGCACCGATCCGAGGATAACTATCTCAGCCGATTTGTCCATACAGCGGAGCTCACCAAGACACGTCCGCCTTGGCCGACGCCACTCGCGAGAAAGAGAGGAGAGAGAGAGAGAGAGAGAGAGAGGAGAGAGAGAGAGAGAGGAGGGGGGGGGGGAGAGAGAGGGAGAGAGAGAGAGAGAGAGAGAGAGAGGGAGAGAGAGAGAGAGAGAGAGAGAGAGAGAGAGAGGGAGAGAGAGAGAGAGGAGAGAGAGAGAGAGAGAGAGAGAGAGAGAGAGAGAGGGGGGAGGGGGGAGGGGAGGGGAGGGAAGGGGTGTATATGAAAGGTATGCGAAATTGGAAATGTAAGGGCATCTGATGCTGGACGAGATGGAGTGATGGGGATTTCACAGCGCCGAATTGTGTCGTTGCATTTCCAATACAAGTCAATGTCATGTACAGAATTTTAAGTCATTATATAAAATTGTTCCATTCTGTCTTAAAATGTTCAATGGTCATGCCGAGTTTTGCGCTATATTTTTCTATTTGAAACACCTGTATTATGCATCTGGTCAAATCTTGAATATTTGGTTTTTCTCCTGCTTACAATAATAAATATGTTTCTAGTTAGGGTTAATATGTGAATCACTGCTTTGCTTCCCTGAAAACCTCCCCAAAAAAATTTCGAATGTGGTGAATTTGACAACCTTAATTAAGTAAGTGAACATTTATACTGATTGACTGACATTGCTAACTTGCACATCCCCCCCTCGTAAAGGTTCTAGATAATAACAAAATCACCCAGTGGTAACATAAATTAAGTCTCTCAGAGAGAGAGAGAGAGAGAGAGAGAGAGAGAGAGAGAGAGACAGAGAGGGAGAGACAGAGAGAGAGACAGAGAGAGAGACAGAGAGAGAGTGAGATAGAGAGAGAGAGAAAACGAACGAACGAACGAACTTTATTTTACAAGGGTAGTGAATTAGGCAGTAGTGCCTTTCTTACATTCAGCCATTGAGGCAAAATATTCAAATGTGGTAAGAGAGAGAGAGAGAGAGAGAGAGAGAGAGAGAGAGAGAGAGAGAGAGAGAGAGAGAGAGAGGAGGGGGGGGGGAGCTGGGGGAAAGGGGAGGAAGGGAAGAGAGAATGAGAGTAAGAGGGTGGGTGGGTGGGAGAGAGAGGGATAGGGGAGGCGGAGGGAGGGAGGGAGAGAGAGAGAGTCAGTATAATTATCGCAAGAATTATACATGTACAATCTCTTAAACATACTAAAATGGGTAGATAGTGTACCAGAGAAACAAAATTTAAATATGGAACTTGAAGTAACTAC
This sequence comes from Theodoxus fluviatilis, assembly GCA_034096865.1. NCBI lineage: Eukaryota > Metazoa > Mollusca > Gastropoda > Cycloneritida > Neritidae > Theodoxus > Theodoxus fluviatilis. Next base: position 80,021 of record JAWQFJ010026730.1, on the reverse strand, counting down.
AATGACATATACATAAAAAACAATTTTCTAAACATCCAAATGTTAAAAACAAATAACATACATGTAGGCCAAAGCCTCTTGATGTACACTCCCTCCCCTACTCTCCCACCCCCAATCAGCCGGAACCCCTCCAATAGTTCAGCCAGGGGTGGCCTGAAGTAAGCATATGTGAAGAATGGACAATGTAGGATACACACTTAGCCGTTCCTCTGTCTAGACGTCAGATGAAAGCGTGGAAAACTGTCATATGATGATGCCTGAGAATAGTGCGAATTTTGTCTTTGAACGTAGGCAAAGATTGAGAGAGAGAGAGAGAGAGAAACACAAAGAGAGAGAAATATATAGATATATATTATGTGTTCATGGATACCTCCACAGTCTGTCCTCCCACCCTCGCCACGTCATCCGAAACCTCCCCTACAGCCTCTTCCTCCGTCTACGCCGACTGTGCTCCAGCCCCGACACCTTCCGTCAGAGATGTGATGAACTGGAAAATCAGCTCAGAGCCCGAGGCCACCACCTTCCTACCATCACCAAGGCCAGGACCATTGTCAGCACTAAGTCCAGACAAGAGTGCTTGCTATACAAGTCCAAAAAGAAGAACCAACGGGTCCCCTTTGTCGTGACCCACAACCCCAACAACCCTCCTTTGCGCTCCTGGGTCGGAGAACTCCACCAGGCGATGACCAACACCAGCCCACGCATGGCACAAGCTGTGCCCGATCCACCTCTTCTGGGGGAGAGAAACAGCCGCTCCCTACGGGCCCTGCTGATGCCCTCCGTACTTCCCACTCCCGTCGATGCCAACCCTGGCTCCTACAAATGCCAGAGTTCCCGCTGCGTCGTCTGCCAGTATCATCTTGTGGAAGGCCGCACATTCACCAGCCAACAGACCAATGAAACATTCCACATCAGACACAAACTCACATGCACGACATCCAATCTCATATACATCCTGTATTGCACTAGATGTAACCATACACAGTATGTCGGCGAAACAAGCAACTCACTCAAACAACGCTTCTATCAGCATCGCTCGAACATCAACACTAACAAGAACACCTGCACTCTCATTACTGAACACTTCTCCCTACCCAACCACACACTACAAGACCTCAGATGCATGCCGATAGAGAAATCCTACACAGACAGCACTGAAGGACGACGCAGGCGGGAACGTTTCTGGATGGGCAAACTCTCAACTTTGACACCGAATGGATTGAACACGTTGCCATAATGGTTCTTCCATTTTTGATCCTCCCCAGTGGATCTTTTGACTTTGTGTGTGACTCTGCAGGGCACTTGTGAATGGTGGTACTCCTGTGAGAAGGGAGACGGGTGAATGTGGGTATCAGTGAGAGTGAGACCTGATATGCCGGTATGGATGTGTGAATGTCTATAGGTATGAGTGTATGCGAAGCTGACCTCTTGTGGAGAGTAGACCTACTGGCATGACTCCCCCTCCACACGTTCCCGCTTCCCCCTCCCTCGCCCCCCCTCCTTCTCTCCCCCCACCCCCTTCCTTCCCCCCTTCCCCCCGCCTACATCTTGTTTTTTACTCATCTCCCATGCCTCGTGTATAAGTACAGCTTGCTCTTGAGATTGACCTTCAGGGCTCTGTTCATGTACAATGGCAGACAGAGCGCCAATCAGCAAACCCGATTCGCCAATCGCGGTCGAACAGTGTGACAGGCCACGCCCACGTATGTCGTCATGTGTGACGTGGAAACCCGGAGTTAGAATTGTCAAACCCTTCAGTGTACTCCTGAGGAAGGCAAGTAAAGCTGAAAATTTGAAGCTGAGTAAGGCTTGTTTGTTTGCTCGTTCCTTTGTTACTAATATATATATATATATATATATATATATATAGAGAGAGAGAGAGAGAGAGAGAGAGAGAGACAGACAGAGAGAGAGACAGAGAGAGAGACAGAGAGAGAGAGAGAGAGAGAGAGAGAGAGAGAGAGAGAGAGAGAGAGAGAGTGGAACAGAAGCTCTTTTCTTTGAGCCGAAGTTCAACAACAGGACATCACGGAGGACCCGCCGTCTGAAGAGGAGGAAGCTGCAAAAAAGGTCGTGCTTTCCAAGTGTTGGAAGATGTCCTTCCGTAAGAATGACGTATAAACATGCGACTGAAATGAGAGAACCAGAATAAAATATAAAAATGGCTCATAGACCTTGAAGCCTAAATATTATAAATTTAAGAAAAATGTTAATTCATGAAAAAAGCATAATCATAGCACAAATGAGTTTTTTAAATATTAATTTTGTTAAGCCACGAAAAAATACGTATGACTTAACGCATGACAATTGTGTTGGGTGTTTGCAACTTTCACTTGTTTTGTCGAGCAGGGTCATGTGATTTGCCCCCTCTGTCACAGCAGGCAAGTTGATGCGTTCTCGTGCTTATCTGCAAGCACAATGTCGGCTGCATCCACTCAAGCAGAGGAAGGCAAGACTTATGAAGATCAGCAACCATATGACACAGAAACATAGACTGCAGTGAAAAGTGGAAGGAAGACCGATATCCGGTGTAGACAGGCTGATCAAAGTACAGGGGAGTCACCGTCTCCATTTCACACGTTTCCTGGTCTTCCTAAAAGGGCACACTGCCCCATCGCTTCCCATATCCGTTTGGCCACGTAATGCTTACTTGCCCTTGTCACACACACTCTCTACCTGACGCCGTCACATGCACATGTGTCATTCTGATAGCTAACTACCATGATGCTTTTCGTTTGAGTTTGTTGATGTAATAGGCCTACATTGCTGTTAATATTGTCTGATTTGTATTGATATTGTTTTCGTCATCATTGTTGATTCTCTCTCTCTCTCTCTCTCTCTCTCTCTCTCTCTCTCTCTCTCTCTCTCTCTCTCTCTCTCTCTCTCTCTCTCTGGGCCTGAAATATCTTTTTCCGGCCTATAGACTGTTAACAACATCCATTCTTTTCTTTTTTGCCTTTAAAAGCCTTTCCCTCTCTCTCTCTCTCTCTTATTATATCTCCCTCTTCTCTCTCTGTCTCTCTCTGTCTCTCTCTCTGTCTCTGTCTCTGTCTGTCTCTGTCTCTCTCTCTCTCTCTCTCTCTCTCTCTCTCTCTCTCTCTTTCTGAACTACTTCCGAAACCTATTTCAACAAGTACAAAACCTACTATGGTGATTTCCCCTGATATAACACAAAATAAAAATTACAAGAGAATAGGTTTCTCTTGGAATAAGGAATCTCAGTACCAAAAAGTCACCAGGGTTAGATGACATACCTGGAGACTACCTCAAAATAGCTTGCAGTCAAATGCTACCCTTCTCCTTAAGCTATTCCCTTCTATATGTGAGACAGTATTTTCCCAAAAGCTGGAGCCAAGCCATGTTGATACCTATCTTCAAAGCAGGGGATAATCTAGACCCCCTAAACTGCAGAGGTATATCCTTACTTTGCACAATGAGCAAAGTATTTTCCTCAATTTTAACCAGGCGTCTCCAGAAATGGGCAGAAAGAAACAATAAATATGGTACAGAACAAGCGGAATTTCGATGGGACCACTCAACAATATATCACATTTTTACAACTTATTCCATAGCGGTCAAACATGTTTATGGTGGTGGGAGAGGAAAGCTTTATTCTGTTTTTGTTTACCACAGAAAAGCATTTGACTCTGTAAATCATACGCTACTTTGACAGATCCTTGAGGAAGTAGGAATATCGACCAAATTCATTAACATGATCCCATTTATGCAAATGTACAAGCATGTGTCAGGTGGGGCTCCATGTTATCAGAGTTATTCGAATGTCCAGTCGGCGTAAAGCAAGGCGCAAATGAGAGCTCGACAACATTTTCACTGTACATCTCGAAAGTGGCTGATTATGTACGCGAAACAAAGGTCCGCAGACAGAGGTCAGATTCATGAAAACTAATTAGGACGGAGTGGGCTGGACAATAACATTCTCGCCAAAGCTGGCCTTATCACAGTAAACTAGAATACCCCATGTGTATGAGTGTGTTTATATGTGCGCAGACCTGCCAAATGCTACGCTTTAGGCGTAGCATGCTACGCTTTCGACATGTTGGCTACGCTGTTACGCTTGTCCGTAAAAACTACGCTTTTCCCGCGTGCTTGAACTTTTGACCGTGATGGACAATCCCCCCCCCCCCCCCCCCCCCCGCTTTCACGCCGCCGGCGCACCTAATCCCCCCCCCGTCACAGCCTTATTTCTTCCCCCCCCCCCCCCCCCGCTTTCACGCGCCGGCGCGTTCAGCGCGCCTTCCCCCCCCACCCACCCGCCCTCCCCCACCGCCCCCCGCACGCGCCTTCAGCTTATCGCGCTGCCTTCCCCGCCCCAATTTCCCCCCCCCCCCCCAAACCTCCGCTACGCCTATTTCTTCAATGCTACTCCAAATAGCTCTGGATGCTACTCTTTGGCATGATGGTGGGTTGGCAGGTCTGTGTGCGTATGTGCGCGCGCGGATGATCATAGGCCCTATTCTCCCAAACTGAGCCTGTCTGACACCATTCTGTGAACCTGAGTCGGAAGTGACTCTGGCACAGTTCGCAATGAATGCGTAATAGACTTGACCCTTCGCATTACAGAATTGCGCCAAAAGTAGTTCGTTCTGATACTATTTTTCTCTCCACGTTACAAAAATCATTCAGATGTCAAAACGTGTTTCCATTTCAACACAAACATTTTATTTCATCGAATAAACGCTTGTTCGTTGCCTCTACAAGAGTAAGTTAAGAGTTTTGTGCGAAATAGTCATAAAACTGCTTTAAGGGCGTATGTCAGGGAGCAGAGTGCTATCCCGCAAGGCTCTCGTGTGACCTCTATTTGAATATTCCGGACGGATTAGTTCCATCACGTAATATGAACTGTGCTCCTGCTAGAGACTCTTTCGCCGGTAGGCAAAGTCTCTAGTGGACTCGAATGGTCTGACACTTCGGTCGAGTCGAGCTACAATCTGTCAGAGGCGGGTTTCTTAGGACCAGGATACGCGAGAAAAGTTAGTCAAAGGCAATCCAACTGAGGCACGTTTCGTTTCAACCGATGTTCAAACCATTCGTCCGAGGCGAGTAAAATTTTTGTCTGGCTAGATGAAATAGCAGAGTCGCCCGCCTGACGGGAGAGTAAATAAGAAAAGAGAAGAAAAGAATAAGTAAAGAATGCTGATGCTGTTTCAAACTGTCACCCATCGGTCTCACACATGCACATACACACACACATGCACACACACACATACACACACACACACAGACATACATACACACACATGCACACACACACACATACACACACACACATACACAAACATGCACATGTACACGCTTTTACATCTTGATAAAATAAACAAAAATATCATATTTAATAAATCGGTGAATACGTACGTTTGCTCCTGAGGTCCGAAACTTTTTCTATGGTTTACCTTCAGGGCGTTGGGCTTCTCAGGGGTGTAATTCATGAACCTGGACTCTCAGCGTAGTCTTAGACTAGTCTTAGACTACTGCCGCTGGTCTCGGACTATTGTCGTAGTCTGCAATTCATGAACGTGGACTTTGGTTCAGTCATGGACTGAACTGCGGACTATGGTGGTCCAAGGATTTGTTGGACTACACACCAAAGTCCGAGACTGCCGCGAAATTAAATGGCCGACCTGTCTATGGTTTGCACAGCAAACGCTGTATTTTGGGACACTAGAAACCCATCCAAAGAAAATGTAAGCCATGAACAGCATTAAATTATCAAAGCTGTATGTTGATTGCATCAATAGGTCGTGAAAGCGCTTACATTTTACAAATGGAAATGCAGGTCGACTCGTCGAGCATCCAAGCTTCGCGCACTTCTATTTATAGCTGACGCGCGGACCTCAGCGACACCAGGAAAGATTATAAATACATTGTTGTCCTCGAACCTGCCTGCTGTTGACATTGTGTACAATGCTAGTGTTGTCTGATGCTATGAAAACGATACATTAAAATTGCATCTGTGTTATGAAAACACTGCTCAGATTAAATTGCTTTATTTTTGGTAACTGAGAAAATGTGTGACGATGTACGCCAGGGTTTCACGAGTTTGGTGGGAAAAGTGCGAGCTGAGGCTGGAGTGTGTGTGTGTGTGTGTGTGTGTGTCACTGTGTGTGTATATTTTTCCTCATCAAGACAGATTTTTGTTCCATCCCTTCCTTACTGAATTTCAATTGTTCTCACTTGGAAATCCTGCCATATTGTAAAACTTGATCTTCTGCTGGTTTGCCTCTTGCTGATGAACTTAATAAACGGTGACACACACACACACACACTCCAGCCTCAGCTCGCACTTCATTTGTCACCTCCTCCCACGCTTTCCATCTTCTTTTGTTTGCTTGGGCTGTGTGTATGCTGTTGTTAATGTATCAGTATCTTGCTGACACCGCTTTTATGATAGCTACCGAATCCCGCTCCATGAAATCGGGGCTTTTCTTTGAGGTTTTCCTACCGATCGTGGCTGACACTTTTGACAGGAAGTTTGAAGCGGTAAGCCTTGTGCTTGCGCACTGGGCGGAATCCCCGAGAATTTCCCCTCATTCTAAAAATAACCCATAGACTAGATCAATCAGTCTCAGACTTTCAAGTCAACACCCAGTCTGGGTTCGTGAATCGTAGACTCGCTTAGTCCCAAACTAGTCCCAGACTACGCGGTAGTCCTAGACTCTAAAGTCCGAGACTAGTGCTCTCGAAGTTCATGAATTACACCCCATAGGTTTTTACATGTATAGGCCTACTTGAATGTGCAGAACTCTTCAAAAGAGAGAGATGCAGACAAATTAAAGCTGCTTCATGGATGAAATGTAGGCCTACATCATTCTTGTTCAGTAGAGACTTCGTCTATAGGCGAAAGTGTCTCTAGCACAGTTGACATCACGTGATGGAAGGATTTCGTCCGAAATATGCAAATTTAGGTCACACGAGAGGCTTGTGGGATAGCCGATCTGAGACTCTCTCGCACAAACCGCTTGAGGGATAGTCGATCTAAGACTATTTCGCACAAAACTCTTAATTTACTCTTGTTGATGCAATAAACAAGTGTTTATTCTATCAAATAAAATGTTTGTGTTGAAATGGAAACATGTTTTAACATCTGAATGATTTATGTACAGAGTGGAGAAAATAATAGTATCAGAACGAACTATTTTTGGCGCAATGCTATAATGCGAAGGGTCAAGTCTATTAGGCATTCATTGCGAACTGTGCCAGAGTCAATACTGACTCGGGTTCACAGAATGGGCCTACAATTGAAAATCAGGGGTGTAATTCATGAACTTGGACTTTCGCGAGCACTGGTCTTGGACTTGTGAGTCCAGGACTAGTCCTAGACCACCGCGTAGCCTGGGACTAGTCCTGGACTCAGCGAGTCTATGATTCACGAACCCAGACTGGGTGTTGACTTGAAAGGCTGGGACTGATTGACCTAGTCCATGGATTATTTTTAGAATGATGTGGATTTCCCGGGGATTCCGCCCAGTGCGCAAGCGCATAGCGTACCGCTTTAAACTTCCCGTCAAAAATGACGGCCACGATCGGTAGCAAAACCTCGAAGAAAAGCCCCGATTTCACGGAGCGAGAATCGGTAGCTATCATAAAAGCGGTGTCAGCAAGATACGGATACATTAACAGCAGCATACACACAGCCCAAGCAAACAAAAGAAGACGGACAGCGTGGGAGGGCGGTGACAAATGAAGTGCGCATGCAAGCTGAGGCTGGCTCGAGTGTGTGTGTGTGTGTGTGTGTGTGTGTGTGTGTGTGTGTGTGTGTGTGTGTGTGTGTGTGTGTGTGTGTGTGTGTGTGTGTGTGTGTGTGTGTGTGTCACCGTTTATTAAGTTCATCAGCAAGAGGCAAACGAGCAGAAGATCAAGTTTGACAATATGGCAGGATTTCCAAGTGAGAGCCATTGAAATTCAGTAAGGAAGGGATGGAACAATAATCTGTCTTGATGAGGATAAATATACACACACAATCACACACACACACACACACACACACACACACACACACACACACACACACACACACACACACACACACTCCAGCCTCAGCGTACCGCTTCAAACTTCCCGTCAAAAATGTCAGTCACGATCGGTAGCAAAACCTCGAAGAAAAGCCCCGATTTCACGGAGCGGGAATCGGATAGCTATCATAAAAGCGGTGTCAGCAAGATACGGATACATCAAAAGCAGCATACACACAGCCCAAGCAAACAAAAGAAGACGGACAGCGTGGGAGGAGGTGACAAATGAAGTGCGAGCTGAGTGAGGCTGGCTCGAGTGTGTGTGTGTGTGTGTGTCACCGTTTATTAAGTTCATCAGCAAGAGGCAAACGAGCAGAAGATCAAGTTTGACAATATGGCAGGATTTCCAAGTGAGAACCATTGAAATTCAGTAAGGAAGGGGTGGAACAATAATCTGTCTTGATGAGGATAAATATACACACACAGTGACACTGACACACACACGCACACACACACACACTCGATCAGCCTCAACTCACTTTCCCCACCAAACTCGTGAAACCCTGGCGATCGTCACACATTTTCTCAGTTACCAAAAATAAAGCAATTTAATCTGAGCAGTGTTTTCATAACACAGATGCAATTTTAATGTATCGTTTTCATAGCATCAGACAACACTAGCATTGTACCCAATGTCAACAGCAGCAGGCAGGTTCGAGGACAACACTGTTTACTGGTGTCGCAGCGGTCCGCGCTTCAGCTATAAATAGCAGTGCGCGAAGCTCGGCGACCTGCATTTCCAACTGTAAAATGTAAGCGTTTTCACGACCTATTGATGCAATCAACATACAGCTTTCATAATTTAATGCTGTTCATGGCTTATACTTTCTTTGGATGGGTTTCCAGTGTCCCAAAATACAGCTTATTATTTGCGAACCGTGAACAGGTCGGCCATTTAATTTCGCGCTGGGGCGGGTTTCAAAATGCGAAGATCTCGGTAGATCTACGTAGATCTCGCCGAATGGGCAGTTTCATTCTTTGCTTGCTAGCGAGCCAATCGAAGACGAGCGTAGATTGAGCGAGGCAGCTTGAGAGGTGCCTAGCTTTTAAGATTCGAGACAAAAGTTCGGCGTGGATGCGTTGACCTGCATTCGATGTGTAAACTGTAGGAGGTTTCACGATCTGTTAATGCAATCAACATACACCTTTGATAAATTAATGCTGTGCATGGCTTATATTTTCTTTGGATGGGTTGCTAGTATCTCGAAATAGAGCGTTTTCTGAATGAACCGGCAACACGTCGGCCATTGAAATGTGGCTAGTTCACCTCTTGTCGTGACGTCTACGCATGCGCATTACTTCGTCACGTTGGGTAGTTTCTTTTTTAGCTAGCTCTTACTGCGAAGCAAGATCTTGCGACCAAGAGTTACTACCTATTTTGAAACCCGCCCCTGGTCTTGGACTTTGGTGTGTAGTCCAACAAATCCTTGGACCACCGTAGTCCGCAGTTCAGTCTGCCGACTGAACAAAGTCCACGTTCATGAATTGTAGACTACGGCAGTCCAAGTTCATGAATTGTAGACAACGACAGTGGTCCTAGACTAGTCTTAGACCACGCTGAAAGTCCAAGTTCATGAATTACACCCCAGAGCTTGGTTGTTGGTGTGTGTGTGTGTGTGTGTGTGTGTGTGTGTGTGTGTGTGTGTGTGTGTGTGTAAGTGTGTGTGTGTCTGTGTGTGTGCAAGTGTGTGTGTGTTGTTGTTGTTGTTGCTGTTGTTGCTTTCAAACACGATAAGTCCACAAATTCACAAAAATATGTTTATTTTCTTGTCTGCCGAATTTTACGTCTCTCTAGTTCACGTTTTGAACTCTCGATACCCTGATTCTCATTCGTTGTTTGATGTTAAGATGTTTTGAAAAATATACACACGCGCGCGCACACGTACACATGCACACACACACAAATACGCGCGCGCGCGCACACACACACACACAGAGTAATGTACACAAATGCGTGCGTGCGCGCACGCACACAACCTCAGTAAAACACACATGCAAGCAGGCACGCAAGCACGCACGCACGCACACATGAGCGCACTCACACTCCCATGAGACATATGACCATATATGACTAGTTTCTCAATCAGTGCGGGCTACACGGCTGATGTCAAACCCACTGGAATGTTGACCGTACATCGACACGGCGCGCAGGCACTCAGGGCTGTCGAAAGTGTAAAGGAGTTGTCCCCCTTGAACGTTACCACCACACCCGCTGGCAGCGACACAGGCGATGTTTTGAGTGCAAAGAACAACTGCAGCTCACACACCATCGTAATCCACGTGTTCGTGGGCTGGAAACAACAACTGGGAATATCTGTGAACTGTCACATGTTTGCATGCGTGTGTGTGGTTTTTGTGTGTGCACGCGCGCGCATGTGCACGCGTAAGTGTGTACATGTGTGTGTGAACGCGCGCGTGTATGTATGTGTGTGTGTACGCGTGTGTTTGTGCGTTTGTGTGTGTGTGTGTGTGTGTGTGTGTGTGTGTGTGTGTGTGTGTGCGTGTGTGCGTGCGTGTGTGTGCGTGTGTTTGTGTGAGTGTGCATGCGTGCGTGCATGTGCACGTGTATGTGCGTGCATGTGGGTGTGCGTGTGTGTGTATGTATGTACTTGTGTGTACGTGCATGTGCGCGCTAGCGTGCGCGCGTGTGTATACGTGTGTATGTGCGTGCGTGCGTGCGTGTGTGAGAGTGTGTGTGTGTGTGTGTGTGTGTGCGCGTACACGTGTGTGTGTGTGTACGTGCGTGTGTGTGTGTGTGTCTTAAAAAAAGAATTAGAGCAGTCGCTCAGTGTTGTTTACTTCTGTTGCAGGGCCAAGTACATTTCGTAAAATCTTGATGATTTTTCTTCTTCTTCCTGTATTCACGCACCAACTACACCTGTGAAAATTTAGCCGCAAGGCCCTATAAAAGTAGCAAAGTATGTGTTTAATTTGAATACTTCCTGAGTTATAGCCCGATGAAGAAAAACAGGGTTAAGTCACAATTAAGGTGAGGCCGATTTTTAAGAAGTCACGAGAAAAAAGCATGGGAAATATACGTTTCGATATTACCTTAATTTCATTCTCTGTATTATGGAGGGTTTTTTTGGTCTTTGTTGCAAAGCCTCACACTGAAAACCCTGCAGTCACCTACATTTGAAGTTAAAACAGATCGATCTTTGCGATGGAATCACTTCTGCGAGAGAAGCCACGGTAGGTATAAATACGGTAGATAGCTTTGGAAACACAACATGGATGCCTTTGAAATTTTGGAACCTGGCCTACGAAAGGGCAAGCTACTCGTGTAACAAACTCAACACAGAGTATATCACTATGGGCTCCTCTGGCGATCCCACATTTTGGGAAAATTCAGTAATATCCAGATGCTAGTGTCTCAATTACACAACCTTTTTAATTTTTTTGTTTTGTATCAGGCGGTCTGTTTTTCTTTGTGTTCATTTTGACGCAAGTGTTGGTTTCTTTTATGCTTCCCTTCTCTCATACTAATTCACCATTCCCAGTTCATCCACTTCCACGCCAGGACCAAACCTTGCAACGGTCTCCAAAACGAGAATAGAGTTGCCTCCCTTGGAACGATCTCTTGTCCTGAACGTTTTATTCGCAGTAGTTCTCTGGGTGTGGAATTCCCTCACCGTGTAGGAAATAAAATCGACAGACAGAGGCAGCTCTAATATTTTTCCATCTTTAAGGTTGAACATTTTAAAACAAATAAAGTAATGCTGATGAACCGCATATATTAGTCTTGATTGATGAGGTACACGTAGGTTTTTTCCTTTTTTTCTTTTATGTGCGCTAGCCAGGGGCCTGTTGATACCGTTCGTCTCTTGAACGACTTGGTACGGCTACCGGTATCGACCGGTACGTACCGCGCCGGAACGCTGTTGGGCCTGTATAACCAAAATGGCTGCCTTCGGGGAAAGGAAGAAAGTCGTCATCACAATTATGCGCTGTGGCACGCATTTCGACCTGTGATTATTACCCAGCCTATGCGAGACGTTACAAGAAGTTAGGCTGATATTGTACTTTTCTTTTTAAAAGAATAACTGCTCTGAAATAATTACTGGGAAAGATGTGAGCAAACATTTCCACGACAGATAGCGAAATAATTTAAAGGGAAGCAACTCTTATATCTTACTTTAGGCCCTTTGTTTGTTGTGTAATCTCCCTTGAAGTGAGCATCGAAATATTCTTGCTTACACCAAGTTAGCACTGTCGTTTTGACATCAATTTCTATTCGAGCGATGCCGAGCATTCATGCACAGCTACAGCTTAACGTATTTCATCAGCTTCCACAAGGAACGAGCAGTCTGCAGCTGCTGGTTTACTCATTTGGTTGAGAAGCGCAATCCGCGGCGATGAGAAGGCATCGCGGAAGTCATCTTGGCTACCGCTGAGTGAAGCACGCCCCAAATTGGCCGTTCAGGAGTGAATCACATGCAGCGCTGAGCAGCGCTTTGAATCGCTGCGCGTCCTGAACAAGCCTAACGAGTCGTTCAAGAGTGCACATTGGTTGCTCGGCTACCGGTAGGCTACCGGTAGGTCGTCTTGAACGTACGTCAGTCGTGACGACGTCTTGGCAGTGTCACTGTGCCAAGTGATCGATTCGGTCGTTGTCAATCAAATGTCTGTTGCCCTCGCATTTGTCCTCTGTTTTTTCGTAATCCAGAAATGGCTAGTCATTATTGTTGAAAAAGGAAATTCTGCAGTGTATCTCAGATCGTTCAGGAAATTTGGCGCATCAGATAAGCCTTATTTGAACACACACACACACACCACACACACACACACACACACACACACACACACACACACACACGCACACACACACACACGCACACACACACACACACACACACACACACACACTTTTTTTTTGGCGTGCTATTCGCTGAATAATGAAAATCACTACAGCTGGTGAGAGTAAGAGCGAATCAAGTATCAATTTCCCTGGTCATCCGTCTTGTATTGATACCAATCGCGTAGGGAGACACGGTGAGTAAATTCTCACCATCAACCCACGGGGGGATTATGACCTCGAATTGTTTGACAATGCAAGACCAGAATCAGTCCAACCCAATTTTTTACAGGTCCGATAGGCGCAATCCTGCCGAAAGCTATCGGACCGACAAGCTCTCCAACAGTCTCGCATGCAGGAGCCGGCGATAGGCCTTCCGATTGTTATCGGTTCGTCTAAAAATATAAACAAAAGAACCTTTTCCGATCCCAGAGCGAGGGAAATCAGACAAAATGAATTAATTCCAATGATGAGGCATGTCTCGATGCCATCTGCAGTATACAACAATGTTCGCACCAAAATATTTTCATAATTAACGGACCGATAGCGAAATATCGGACGATGCGAGCACCTATAAATTTATCGCTGCGACAGCGCCGTGTCATCGGTTCCTGCCTATGAAAAGTCCTCCCCTTGTCGGATATATAGTACCGGGCCGATTGCACCATTGTCAGGCTCTCCTGCTTATCAGACCAGGTCTCACAAACTGGCCTTGATTTTCTCACAATGTGATCCAGTGGGCAATGCGAGAAAGTGCTCAACGCCGAGTGTTTTTCGCGTTTTACATGACAGATGTGGCACTTGGCCTAAATTGTCATGCATGCGTACTTTTTTCATTTGCATTTCCCTTGACCTCATAAGCAATTGTATGTTTTACACTTGATCGGACTGATAACATTCAGCACAGAGAATCTCGGCTCATATTGTTTCCACTACCTTTTTTATTCATTGTCTGTTTAGTACTATCCAAGAGATTAGTCGTCACAATTACTTTCTGTATTAACTTTTTCCCGCTCTCTTATTTCCTTCGCCATGGAGGTTATGTTTTACCTCGGTTCGTTCATTCGTTATTTGGTCAAATAACTCAAAAAGTTAATAATGGATTCTAATAAGATTTGATGCAAAGTCAGAGTTTCACCGAAGGAACAATCCATTAAATTTGGAAGGTTATCTATTATTTTGTTTTGGAATTGAAAGCATAAACCTAAATTGTATCGCGCATTGCAAACTTGATGACGTCAAACTATTGATGACGCCGGCATATGCGTTTCGCACTCTCGGACTGGGAGGAGTCGCTAGAATGAATTGAACTTCGAAGCGTAAAGTTTGGATAGCAGAACATTCTGCCTGAATTATACAGGTCATGGAAGAGCAAATGTGTCTTCCTTGGCAGAGGTTTGCGCTCTCAGAGTGCTCTCTAGCTTTGATTGATATCCCTGAAGGTAAGAATAGACCCAGCGTGTCTCCTCACGAGATTCGTATAAGGCAAATAACGAGGGAAGTGAAGATCCAGCTCCTGCCTGTGCTTTACATGGTCAGCAGCCTAAGAAGCCTACAAAGGTTGAAAGGCCTTTAAACGCCATTCCTAATGGTCATTCTCACTGCGCAGCTGTTACAAGCTCTCTGGACTTCAGCGACTCTTTGCTCGCTTATGGCGCTGCATTAGATTTGATCTCTATTTAATACTTGTTGACTTTACAGAGGTGTCCGAGTACTTGCACCCTATCTCTCAAAGTTTTCTCGTCTCACAAAGCGAAGCTGTGTGTCTGCTTTTGCCGCCGCTGGAATGGCGTCAGTCATGAGACCATTAAGCCAACGACCTATTTGTACAACACAGCCGGACGCCATCTCGACGGCGATGACACAGTGAAGTTCTTCGCATCTGCATTCGTCTCTCCTGACCGACAGCGTTCGAGCTATCGACCTCGATCGATCGCGATGATTTATTGGGCTCCAGGATGGTTCCTTTCGACAGCTCGAATGGGCCCAGCGCACTCCGCCCTTTCTCTTCTGCCTATCTATGACGTCAAAACTTGTTTGCCCCTAGTGCACGTGGCTTTGTGGGTGGCTTGACGGGCCGCTTCATCGGTGCCTTCATTCATCACGTCAGCGAGGCTTCGATCTGCCTGTGGCGGCCCAACTGGCAACGATCAAGTGTTTCCACGAAGCAGGTCCAGGTCCGTAGCGCAGTAATCCAGGTGTGCGAAAAGGAGACATGACAAAGGCTGGTCTGAAAGGCCACCCTAGCCGCCTGTAAGTCGATTCCCTTCATGTACCCGCCAGACATACCCGCATTGTGACACTCACGCCGCGATCGAAGTAGAGAGGTTACACAAGCTCGCATCTAATGCGCATTCTTCAGTTGGGGCCACCTCTCTTTTCACCTACAGCAGCGATTTGGGCGTCCTTCGACATTCACTCTTCAAGGGCGCTGTTCTGTTACAGTGCTTCTTCATTCAAGGAGGAAAGCCTCGGTAGAACCAAAGAGATCGCTCTGGTGGCAAGTCTGACGCGACCTACTTGCAGATGCAAAACGAGAAATAATGGACCACTATCGCACACTGCATCTGTTTGGAGTTTTGTGAATAAGAAAGTCCACCACAATTGCCTTCCGTGCTCGTGCCCGCTGTGGTTGCAAAACGATGGAATTTAATGACTAGATACTGATCAATTCCATCATTTAAAACGATGGTTCTGCTCAACTACCAAAGAACTTGACTAAATACACAACGCGAGATAACTTCTTGGACGTTTGTTAAAATGAAGACACGTAGAAATGGAGAAGTTTGTATGATTTGGGATACAAGTTGAATAAGAAGTACAACTTTTCCATTTTAAAGTATTCGTCAGGCGCAAAAGAAAAAAAATTATATTTGTACTTTCAGCAAGGATGAATGAAAGTGGCGTGAGACTGCATCGTGCTGTCAATACCGTGGTATATCTACATGCTGATGGCTCGTCAACTTCAAACTTGGACGCAGGTGGATATGGCGGATCTCACGTGCAATCATTTGAAGACTACTGTGATTATTCTGCACGCGTGAAGACAAAAGCTTTAAGCTACCTAGACCGTAGAGTATCCTAAAACGTAGAGCGTGACCTACTTGCATATTATTAACATGACGTGTTCACCCGCCAAATCTTGTGATTGGACAATGCCCCGCAGAGGTGACTTTACCCCCGCCTCCTCTTGTTATCTTAACTGTGATTAGCCGGTTGTAACGGTGAGCGTTTTATGAAATCTCGGACCCAAAGATTTTTGTCTTTGCAGCGTGTGATTGTGTAATGTTTAATTTCTAGAGGAAAGTACCATTTGATCGGATAATAAGGTGAAAGAAAACGATGAAAACCCATATTCGTCATGTTAATAATATGCAAGTAGGTCACGGTCTACGTTTTAGGATACCCTACGGTGTGGGATATGACACTACCATTCATTCCACGCTGTGTTTTCTGCACAAAGTTCCCCTGTGGGTCGGGGGTAGGAATTGATCCACCGCGTCTCCCTTCGCCATTCGCAAAAGGCTGACAATTTGGGTTTTAAATCGAGATTGGGCTTGGTGTAGCTCTAACCAGCTCTGTTGAGTTTCGTGATAATGGCCTTACATAGCCTACACAGGCTGCCACCCCCTGTGGGTTGGGGGTAAGAATAGACCCACTGCATCTCACTACGGAATTCGTGAAAGACGAATTACAGGGGAAATCATTACCCGACTTTCTGTCCATCTTAACCAAATCTGGTGATTGTTAGTGGTCGATGGACTCAAGTGGCCTACATGTACAAAGGCTCATAGACAGTATAACTTCATTCCTCGTTCTATATAAAACCAAACTGTTTGTATTTCCTTGTAGCACGTTCCATAGGGACAAACATATCTGCTGAGTGAGTCAGGCAAGCTGTCTTAGCACAGGAGTGCAATCCACAATAACATTGAGTTGCCAGTAAGATGTAGTGCTTGCAAAGAAAACGACAATTGCAACGTAGGAGAAAAGGTAGTCGCTGACACAAAACTGATTTAGTACAATCTATGTAGTGTTTGACTTGGGACTGTGTCAATCTTTGTAATGATTCTCTAGTCGATGACCCCCCTGTGGATTGGAAGTAAGAATATACCCACCGGGTCTCCCTCAGCGATTCGTAAAGGTTATGTAACAATAGAAACCGAAGCTTGCTTTACTTCTATTCTAACCAGCTCTATTGATGTTCGTAGTCAATGGCCTTGCATAGCCTACAAAGACTATCAAGCCTTAAAACTTCATTCATTTGTTCGTTCATTCGTTCTTGTTGATGGGGAATGAAGGCGTCAGGTTTCTTCGTAAGACATAAAGAGTACATTGCACCCATGCACTCGAGGAAAGGAAAAATGATGATGATGATGGTGATGATTATGGTGATGATGATGATGATGATGATGATGATGATGATGATGATGATGATGATGATGATGATGATGATGATGATGATGATGATGATGATGATGATGATGATGATGATGATGATGATGATGATGATGACATAGAGAGTATATTGCTTCCACGCACTCGAGGAGAGGAAATATGATGATGATGATGTGATGATGATGATGATGATGATGACGATGACGACGACGACGACGACGACGACGACGACGACGACGATGATGATGAGGATGATGATGATGATGATGATGATGATGATGATGATGATGATGATGATGATGATGATGATGATGATGATGATGATGATGATGATGATGATGATGATGATGATGGTAATAATAATAATGATGATAATAATGATCAACGGTCAGTATAAATTGGCAGCATCTGTGCAGTCACATTGCATACTTCCGGGGGTTGATTACAGTGGTTTGGGGAAACCGATGTCAGATCGCATATATCTAACTCTCCTACACCGGAGACAGAGTGTAAATCTTGATCGACGTCAACGGACAAAATCTAAATGTGAACGATAAAAAGGTTAACCATATAATTATATGAGTACAACTGATTGCAGCATGGTGCCGACAAGTTTATCTTCTCGGTGGAATCCAACATACGAAATTCAATCCAATCGGAAGTTTAAGAGTCAACTCTTATTCCTTCTACTAAATCACCGAGTCCATATTGGTTGCACGCATCTGAGATGACTTGCAAAACACGACATTGGTGACAGCTTCATTGTGCCTATGTTCACTACTGGTTTAGATCGAACAGCGCATTAACTTGAAACAATATTTGAAAAGAGAAAAGCCGCATAGTCGGTCGTGGTAAGGCCGTGTTTCCCCAACCCCCTCTTGTGTATTACTGTTGGATTCCTATATGCTAGCTTGTAGAATCGCTTTGAATCCATCCCTGTAGAAAGCAGGGCGTGGCTCTGTCAGCACTGCAGCATGCATTGTTCGCAGTTCTTCAACACCATGGCTACCAGACACAATACCAACGCTTTCAGCATAGGAACACGAACTCGGCTTCAGTGTCTAGACCTCAACAACAACCCGACACATGCCTACATTTTCTAGTGGGCTGCAAGCAGAGAACTGGGGTAGTGTAGTCGCTAAATCATCGATTTTCACGACCACAAAGGAAAGAATGATCAGTCACGTTGTGCTAAAGGGAGACTGGGAATCTATGCATAGCGCCTCCGACCGCGATGTTCGTGTCAGTGAGTGCATTTGCCCAGGGGGAACGTGCGAAGCTTCCAGCTGAGAGCAGACATCGAAGTCCTCATAGAGATATCGGTCAAACAAGCATGATCAAGTGCCGACAGCAAGCACACAGCATACGTCTAGAGCCGGCACGCGTGAAGCGCGTGACTGAGGAGCGTGATGAATGATCGCGCCGAACTCTCTTACGTAAAAGCTGGGGGGAAATCCGCGCATGTGCAAAGTACGCAATTTTATCGTGGCCTTCAGCAGCGGTTCTCGTACAGAAGTGGTTCGGGAAAAAGTTTGAAGTCTCTGAAAATAAAGATCAGTTGTATGTGCTAGAAAACGTCTGAGTTCTGATGCCTACCCCAGCATGAGAAAAAGGAGATAACCACGGCATACAAAAAGCGATACAAAAGCTTTGCACTTCGAGAGAAACCTTTACATTAGCATTAAGTGTGGACGCTGATGTGTGAAGATGCAAGCACTAGTGCTTTAGGAGTTAATACTATTTTTCATATAGTTGGAAGATGTACGCTTGAAACACGCACTTTCGTCTGCAATACCACGACAATGAAAAACAGTTTACATACACATTCGTGTGTGCACATACTTATCACGCTAGTATTAATACCATAATGGCATATCTTGAGCAGACTCTACAGTTTAGAAGATGCGGCCACAACCGCGTCTAACATCCAGACGATTCGAAAGTGGGGCTCTCGTAGCTCCCATTGTATTAGAAAACGTTGAAGACTATCACGGTAACAATCATCATCTTCCCAGTGACCCGCTGCTGTCTAAATGGTAAACGCGCTCTATGAGAAGGCGCCTCGACAGATTACCTGTCTAACCAACTGTTGTCCAGAGTGACATGCATCTAGCCATGGATCAGTTTTGCAGCACTCTGGGCCAGATGTGTAGCAAGTGGTATCGGGTCTATGTGTCAAGCACAATAATTTCTCGTAGGGATGAAGTAAAAAGATAACGTGTCCGAAACTGATTCGCTCATGAGAAGCACGGCCCATGGTGATAACACATGAAAAACTGAGCATCAGATACGTTGATGACTATGCATAGTTTTAATCAAAGTTCTATACGTAGAGTTCCAACATGAAGAGAGCAGTAGATCTGCAAGTAATGCATGTATGTTTC
This sequence comes from Theodoxus fluviatilis, assembly GCA_034096865.1. Taxonomy (NCBI): domain Eukaryota; kingdom Metazoa; phylum Mollusca; class Gastropoda; order Cycloneritida; family Neritidae; genus Theodoxus; species Theodoxus fluviatilis. The sequence goes on along the minus strand of JAWQFJ010026730.1, from coordinate 60,414 downwards.
GTGCAGTCTCATAGGAAACTCAAAAAGATACATACGTTGCAGAAGTGAGCACGCAGGACTGCTCTTTTTTCCGCATCCATATTTGCTTCGCTGCATCTTGTTTGTAGAGACCTGCTGCAGCGCTCGGTCAATAAGCTCAATAACACGATGGGCATTATCTATGCGCGATATAAGAAAGAAACCACAGTGTCTCACGTTGAATTACCCGTCACAGGGGCGACATGACATTGATTCTGTAGTCGCTGTTGCCAGGGGTAACGGCAACGTCCTTCCACGTGCAACATCTCGAGCCAGTTCGCGAGTACGTGTCCTTCTCTCGGGTCCATGTCCTCGCCATCAGAGTCACGTCTGCAGCGCTCCAAGTTTGTTTCCGGTGCGTGCTGTCAGACCGCACGCGCCGTATTGAACGCACACTGCCCAGCGCTCTTGACGCAAAGCACGAAACCTCGGAACTACACTCGCACGACTATGCAAGGGAAACCGAACCAAACAAAGGAGGAAGATTGAATGGCATTCTGTTTAAATAAAGAAGAAGGAGAAGAAGAAGAAATAGCGCACGACAGGCCACGTCCAATCGATGACGCTGTAGTCTCTTATGCAAGCCTCTGGACTCATTATAAACCACGCTGGATTCCCCCCCCCCCCCCCCCTTCCCAATCCATCTATCTCCAGTGAAGCACACAAACAAATGGAGATACCGCTAATGACTGTGACGTAAAGGAGAATCTTGAACAAAAGTAGCTCGGTAAGTTAGGTTCTAAGGGGCCATCATGCAAGGATTTGCTCTTGCGGCAAATAATCAGCACGTGTTATAACACGCCTCAAACGGCATGTTCTTTTAGTCTAGTTAAGCCTTATCGTATATCAATGAATGAATTAATTAATGAATCAATGAATGAATCGATTAATCCGTCCATCCATCCATCAGTCTGTCTGTCCCTCGCTCGCTCGCTCACTCACTCGTACAGTTCCTCTGTAGTACTCTCAAGGAGGTACATGACATGTACCAAGGGCTTTAAATCATACTGAATTAATAAAGAATGAAAGGGAGGAATGAATGAACGAATGAATGAACGAATTATCGAAAAACGACTGAATGAACGAATGAAAGAACTGATGAACGAATGGAGTTATACGGCCTTTCGGCCATTGTAAGTTATGAAAGGCCATTGTAAGTTATGAAAGGCCATTGTAAGTTATGAAAGGCCATTGTAAGTTATGAAAGGCCATTGACCCCGAAACTCACTCCAGCTGATTAGAGTTAGTGCAGGTCAAGTCTCGACTTCCCTAGCTATTTCTATTGGCCTCTTACGAATCGCGTAGTGAGACGCGATGGAACTCCTGCGAATCCCAGCCCAAACAAGCGTTCTCACAGATCATGCTTGGTTTGCGAATCTTGTGGAAAGCGCTCGGTAAATCTAAGGGCGCGTTTGTTTGGCCCAAAATCTCGAGAGAATCGCGAGGGCTAGGCGTTTCCTACGTTCCTCGCTCATAAGGACACACTCGCCGTGAAGGCGGGAGGCCGAGGGAGGTCCGGAGCTCCCTCGATGCTTCCCGCTGCAGTGACCCGGATGAGCCAAAATGGCGGGGACAGTGCGAGTTGGGCTGGTGTTCGGAGATAACAGTGTCTGTAATGGGCTTCTCAGGGTCCGAGACTGGAAAAGTGTACGTACACGGAAGTATTTGCTGTTTGAGTGTTCATTTGTATATATTGAGGAGTACGTGTATATGTTATTTCTGGACATACACTGCCGAAAATGTTTTTATCGCTTGCAAACACGGAACACCGTATAAGTACGCTCTATGAATTATGTCCCTTGAATTGATCGATATGAATCGAGGCCTAACATTTTCGACAAAATTGTCTATAGTTGAACGCGGGTTGCTTTTTTTCCTTGAAAAAGTTCCCGTGCCATTTCGATATGACACCATGGTGTGTTCTATGAAGTGAAAAACTGATGTGATATGTGAATCGTCAGTTATTTCGTCTATCGGCAACTTCTTCAACGACTCTGGCGCCAGGACGCAGCCATGTTTTTCCGCCTTGCCAGTTGATGATTGGCCGTTTTTCTAGCTGTAGCAGCGTCTCACTCGCCCTCGAGTAGCCATTCAGGGAGAATATCGAGATTTTGGGCCAAACAAACGCGCCCCTCACAAGTCATTGTTTATCGAGTAGTTCATCTCGCGTTAACCAAGGTGGCTCCCGGGATGCGTTCTGACTATCGCGGAGTGTTGATGTCGATGACCTGGGCGAACCAGCGCTTCAGTCACACCTCGAGGATGCCGGGGGTGACACGCAGTGCAGCTGCGCAAAAAGAAGGCCGCCAGGCTTGGCACCGCTCGAGTGGAGGAAGATGTCGAAACGACAGTGCCGACATGCAGCGATTCGCCCTTGAAGACGTTGAACCAACCAAAACAAAGGGCAGACGTTGGCTGGAGAGTTACCTCCCTTTAGTATAGTTTCGTTATTTAAGTACTTGCTTTTATCTTGACAAGCAATTATTTCATAGCAGTCATTCTTTCCTCCCCCCCCCCCCTCTCTTTATATATATATATATATATATATATATATATATATATATATATATATATATAATGCCTATATCGGGGCATGTAAGACCGCAACAGCAGCCGCTGATACAGGGCAGTGTAGACAGGGGAAGACAATACGGACCGTTGTAGCTCAGCTGGTAGAGCACTTCGGGCGCTAACCGAAAGGTTGCGGGTTAAATCCCCGCCTGTGATCCTACATTTTTCCTGTCTGTCCCACGCTAATCGCAGGTGGGAACGTCTCCCACACTGCGCACATTTTTATGGTACTTTCCTTCACTTCTTCAAAAGCTGCCATTTTGAATGTGCCCATGTAACGCCTCCGTGGCGGACTATCGAGCGCTCAAAGGTGCTTCGCGATCAAGATACAAGAGCCCAGTTTGCTATTTAGCGTCATTATGAGAACCCGAGTCAGTATTGACTCTGGCACAGTTCGCAATGAATGCGTAATAGACTTGACCCTTCGCATTACAGCATTGCGCCCAAAATAGTTCATTCTGATACTTTTTTCCTTCCACTTTCTACAGAAATCATTCAGATGTCAAAGTTGTTTCCATTTCAACGCAAACATTTTGTTAATCTGATAAACGCTTGTTTATTGCCTCAACAAGAGTAAGTTAAGAGTTTTGTGCGAAATAGTCTTAGAACTAATGGCTACAGATCTAAACTTGTCTCACAAACAAAAAAGGAAGCCTTAGAACTACTTTAACGGCGTATGTCAGGGAGCAGATCGACTATCCCACAAGCCTCTCGTGTAACCTTCATTTGCATATCTCGGACGAAAACCTTCCATCATGTGATGTCAACTGGGCTAGAGACACTTTCGCCGGTATGCGAAGTCTCTAGTGAACTAGAATGATCGAGCGCTAGCTATAGTGAACGGCCTACAAGTGCATGATGCGCTGTGCGTTTGCTCCAGAAATACCCACACGTACTCGATTGTTTCGTACCGCTGCACGTGATTTTCATCGTTTCAATGATAAACTAGATAGCACTCGGACAGCGTAAACCTCCACCGAGGAAACCGCAACTGCTCCTCCATGGCCCGTATAAGTAATTCAGGCAGGATTTTCTGCTAGCCAGGCCTGATGCTACGAACTTGAGTTCATGTTAGCGCCGAGCCAACTAGCATTATCTCTTGCAGAACGCATAGGCCGACGGCATCAATAGTTTGACGTCATCAACTTGTTGATGCGTGATAAAATCCCCCTTGATTCGTGTAATTCCAAAACGAGATAACAGATAAGCTCCAACATTTAAAGGGTTGTTTCTGTGGTAAAACCCTGACCTTCCACCAAATTTTATCAGAATTATTCGTGAAATTTTTGAGTTATTTTGTTGAATAACTAATTAAATAATTAATTAGCAAACAGAGAGTAAAACATAATCTTCTCCGCGGGGGGTACTAATAGGGTGACTCCAGGCAGAGCGACTCGCGAAAGGCAAAGAAAGTTTGCGTGTGACACTAGAGCACGCCCTCACAGTGAGCGCGTTTCTTAGGCGTAGGATCTCGAGGGCCAGGCGTTGCCTAGGTTTCTCGATAATTAGCCGTAGGTGCGTCTCGCTCGCCCTCGACTAGCCATTGAGGCGAGCTACTTGTCTAACAAACGCGCCCAATGCGTTCAAAGAATTCTTGCGCAAAAAGCTTGCTTGTCTGAGCTCGTTATCCAGGCAGCTTTAGCTTGCTGTTACTGCGACTTTGGTAGAAGAGTGCAGGCTTCTTTGTACTCCCTACCGCCCTTGAGAAAATCGTTATGGAGTAGAGGTAATGATCATAGCTGTGGAAATTGTATGCTGCTGTTTCATTGATAGTGTTGGCGACAGCAGTATTGGCTAAGGTGGTAATTGTAGTTGGGTGAGTGATCGATTCGGTGTCGGCTGAAAACCAGATCTAACGAGAATCCGTCAACAACTAGGGCAGCAAGGCTGACGAGCGAAACAAAGCGGCCCAACATTTATTGAACTGTAAAAGAGTCTTGAACTAAAACTCCTTACTGCGACAAGTCGTCACAACATGATTGATGACGCTATTAATTCGCACATTCTGTACACAAGTCCTCCACTTCCCTACAAAGGAAGCGTGTTTATCGAAACATGACATTGCTGATGTGTGAAAAGACGTAGCCTCGTACACTGTTTGAAACAAAGATAGGAATTTTCCGCTCGCAAAGGCAAGGATCCAAAGAAGGCTGCAAATATTTGCCGAGAGAGCGCATAGATCAGGTGGTTCTGTCCTGACCTCGAGCGTGTTTGCTCCGAGACAGCGGCTTCGAACTGCGGTCTACATCACCACGAGTAGAAAATTCATTGGCAAGCCCGTGTCACCCTGGAACGTGGCCTCAATGCTGTGCCCCTACCTCTTGAGCAGGGGGTGGGGGTGGGGGGGTGGGGGTGGTGTTGTCGTCACTGCTCTCTAGCACGCACACCGTTCCCTTGGGGTTGTTCAAATCTGCATCTAAGTCTAGATAGGGTGGTCTGATCAAATGTTGCATTGCACATTCTTGCTCACGCGTGCGCGCGCACACACGTACACACACATGCACGCACACATGCACACGCACGAACTCACACACGCACACGCACAAACGCCCCCACGTGCAAACACACGCACATACACAAACACACATACACCACGTGCACACACACACACACAGACACACACACATACACACACACATGCACACAGTCACATGCACACACACACATGCACTCACACACGCGTGTGCGCGCGCACACGCACACACACACATGCAGACATACACGCACACATACACACACATGCACACACATATGCACACACACATACACACACGCACACACATACACATGCACACACACGCACTCACGCACACGATTGCGCGCAT